>CM031239.1:918251771-918316771 GCA_018340775.1 Taxus wallichiana var. yunnanensis | reverse complement strand
AAAGAACCATACAAACTTCATTCTTGGAATGGATCATTTGAAAAATTTAAATATTGTAGACCATTTCACCTTTGTATATACTTGCATCAACGAACTTAGACACATCTAGAGAAGGTGCATATCAATGTCCACGTATGTAGGTAAGTATTAAAACTTTAACACAATCTTGTAATTCTTATAATTACAAGAGATGGAAATGCACCTTATCAAACCTTTTCTAATCTTCAAGGGACTATAATGAGACTTCAACACATCTTTCCACAATCAACATAGTCATGAAATCAATATCTCCAAGTCATGTCACCGTAACTCTTTATTTGAATGAAATAACTCACAAGTACAACTTCACATAGTATATATATCCTCCATGGGATTGAGACATGACAAGAATAACACATACTAATGGCCATACTTGTACATATAGCAAATTCGCCATTAAGTATACTCGAAACCGCAAATGTACCATGTTGACTCTTGAGTTCTTATCCATTGTCTTGTAGAATGTTATTACTCTGTTTAAGCCTTTGAATCACATCATGATTTTAGTTATATAGAATTTTGACACTGTGGCTAACAAAAACTCCTTGAATTATTAAAGAATCATCAACTCACATTGAAACAACTTCAAGTCTTGTCTCGATCACTTTTACCAGCTCAAAATTTTTTCATGGAAATAATTGACAAGATTCATAATGTCAGTCTTACCTCTTTAGTCTCTTAAGACTTCTTAGTAACATTTGTAGACCATTAAGGAGCACAAAACTCAAACATCGGGGTTTCACGGTGCAAACCCTCACTACTCTAATTCCTTTCCATTCATTGATAATTTTGTAGGGTTCATTTTCATCCTTCTCTCTTGGCCGAGGGATAAAACACATCTAAAATCTACTACAAGAAGGCGCACACAACTTTTAGGATGGACAAACCTTCTTTAGACATTTATTCTTGAACATTGTACTTGACCTCCATGAATGAAGTTCAAACCATTCTCGAGACATCATATAACTTTAATCTAGCTCAAGGAACATACATGGATCTTCAACATAATCCATTTGGTTCTATAGATATTTGATTCCATATATCAACATATTCACCTATAGATTATCACAATGTACACAAAAACTTGCAAGGCACAACCACATGTAGATCACTTTGTAGACCTTGGAGACTTTACTTGCTTGTTGGTAAAAGTAATTCTAATCACAAGAATAGATTTACTACTGACAGTTAACTAGAAGAAGTCTATTGTTAGCGCACTTGTATGTGTGGCTATTATTGTAACGACACGTGGCTAATAATAGCATGTGACCTATTTTGGGATTAGATAAGCGGTGAAGGGAAATTCCCCACCCTTATAAATATGTAATGGTCTATGTAGTATGAGATATATATAGAGATAGATATAAGTATGAGAGTGTGAGAGAAAAGTTAGTGTGAAGTTATGTTGTCAAGTTTTGTTACATGCATAAGCGTATACTACTGTTATTGTAAGGAAGCTTATGTGTATTTATCATTTAATATAATGGAGTGTATTGGCTAAATCAAAGTGTTAATCATGAGTATAATTTATTTGCATACTTGATTTCATCATGGTTATCATTTAAAGTTGTTATTATTTAAGATCTAGATCTGAATATGCTTTGTAGAATGTTATATTAATTATGGATTTGAATGCATTAAGTCTTCATCATGCTAACCTCCTACAACAACAAACCTAAAGAGGGGCCTAGTACCTTTGTGCACTTTGGGTGAGCACTCAGTCTAGGATGAGTGATGTGCTAGCATGCCTAGGATTTTATTGGTGAATTCTAGGCTGCATCATTGGTTCCATTGCAGGACCTCTTTTTCAGTTGTTTTCAAGATGGTTCACGATGAAGACATACTGGTTGACCTTAGCAAGTGTTGAGGAGTGGATTAAAGATTTGGAAGAAGAATACACATGGAGGTTTAGCACTGGATCTAAGTTTGATGCACGTGCATGGGTGGATCAGAATCTATATGATTTTTATACAAGATCTTCTTTTTATCTATCTTTTTGGTAGAAATGTATGAGTGGATGGTTGTTTATGCATCTAAACAAAATTGGAGGTATCACACACTTATCTAGATGTAGGAAGAATTTCAGACCCTTTATGATGTTGATCTGATTTGGACTCATGTTGTGGATACGTGGTTCCGTGGTGTTTTGAATAGCTATATCTTGGAGTACTCAATTTCCACTTATTCGTGCCTAGAGGTAGCTGAATTCCAATTTTTATGATATCCAGGGAACTTACCTAAGGCATTCCATTGGTGATCAAAATTTTGATGGTAACCCTAAACTTGGAGAACAAACCGATGGTGAACTAAACCCCACCACACATGGGAAGGGAAGGAGCAAGTTTGGTGAAAGATGGCAGACCTAGTGATAGAAAGGAAAAGAGAGGAAAGGTGGCTTAAGTATAATGAGGCACAGAGAGGGATAGAGAAGCAGTGGGATGTTACAGAGTGAATGGTGTTGTGGAGAGAGATAGTTTGGGAAGGGTTTGAAGTTCATGTAGAAGACGTGGAACCCGAAGCATCAAGAACTCCCCCATTTGGGAAAGCATGACAGGAACCCTCCTTGGCCTCACGTAGAAGCGTGCCAGTAGAGATGACTGGGCCATGGTGTGCATCGAATCCACTTGGAAACCTTGCCCTTGTGCTTGGTTTTCTAGTATCTAGTACAACAAATAATCAACAAGCTAATTTAGGTAGTGGGAGAGTAGGAGTGAGTCATATAAAATCACAATGATGGCAGCGCAAATGGATTTTTTGTTATATGGGAGTACCTTTTGGGTGTATCATCCACACATAATTTAGGGTGCATAGAATTTTGGACTCTCTTCTAGGAGTAGTAATACTTCATCAGACTATCATGGGGTGTAGTTTAGTACTACTATTGGGACATAGGGAAGTACATCTTCTGGTCCGACTCTAGCTATAGGTTCAGGATCAGGAGGTATAGGTGGCTCTAGTTCTGGTGGTTCTGGAGGTAAAAGGAAACACAGGAGGTTCTAGATTAGGTGGGAAAGGTCTGCACCAACCCCAAAATATTTACATGGAGATGTCTCTTCATCTCCTAGAGTATAGGGGCATAGAAGATGTTGTTGAACATGTGCACATGTGTGAAATATTGTGGCACAAAAGGAATCATGGCTTTTGAGTGTAGGGAAAGTCAATTTGCTACTACGTTACAAGGGCATGCACACAGTTGGTATAGAAATTTTGACCCTGATCAGACTTGCGTAGACTATGCAGCTTTAAAAGATGCTTTCCTTAAAGAATTTCACATCCTGAGTTTGAGCAGAAGAGTATAAGTGCTCAAGGATATTAAGCAAGGCACTACTGAAAGTGTCAAAGAGTATGATGCTCATTTCAAAACATTGTTATCTAAAGCTTTCTTATGATATTCATGCAAGCCAACATGCACAATGGTTTTTGGGGGACTAATAACACCTTTTAGAAGGGAGCTATCACATAAGACATACACCAATCCATGCATGAAGCACTTGAAGTAGCTTTTATGCATTGAGGTAGTTGGAAGTATAGACACTGGGGTGAGCCCATTTTTAGAAGCACAAGATCATAGCTATGGAAAAGTAGTTGGAGAAGCTATGGAAAATTCAGCACATGAGATGCACAGGATTTGGTGCACAGATTGTGAAGTGGAAGGTCACACAAAGGATAGTTGTCCCCGCAGATCAGTATGCACTCATTGTTGTTGGACTATGAGATATGTCACTTAAACCATGATGCTAACCACTTCCCATTGTTACAACGCATGATAAGGAAGAATGTCTCTTGCTATTGTAAAATTTTTAGGTCCATGACTCATGACATAGAAGACTACGATTGTTGATTGGTCAGATCCATGATGCTATAGATATTGGTGTATGATAGACAGGAGTTTCAGATAACTCTAAAGGAAAGAATGAGCATCAAGATCGATCGGTGATCACAAACACTATGATCGATGAATGAAGGGAATTTTGAAGGAGGTCATGGTAGAGGTGAGGTTTGAGGATACCATGGTGGATATGGAGGACGAGGCTGTGGTGGTGGAAGAGGTGAGTTCCCTCGTGGAACATGTTATACATGTGGATCTCCTGACCACTACAGTGTGAATGTCCTCAAAATATTACATGTTCTTTTTATGGAAAGAATCATAGTTATGAGGAGAATGCCCTAGACTTGTATGAGCATCTTAGTAAAAGAAACATAAATAAGAAAACAAAGGTGTAGGGATGGTTAGGATACAATGTGTTATGGAAAATCAGTGGATGCCTAAGTTGGAACTAGAATCCGAGGCATTACAGGTAAAGATCATGACCCGCGTTGAAGCAGCATGTGCCAAAGAAGCATTACAACAAAAGCCTACCATCACTAAGGAGGAGGTTCTACATGCATGGTACCCAGATCCCACCCATCAAAAGGAGGTTTACCAAGAAACCATGGAGGTACTCAAGGAATCTTTAGGGTGAAATACAATATTTAAAGGAGCAATCATGGAAGATGGAGCAAAAGAAAGCATAGAGATGATCCAAACTGATATGGATGACTTGAGAGAAGTGTGTAAATTGTTTGTGCTAGGAGAATATCATTCCATTGTTGGGGAATTGGTTAAAAGGAAACACTCCATGCATGTAAAGTATTGAGACTGGATGATAGATCCTGCATGCAAATCTTCCCCCTCATAGCCTAGATTATGACAAGGAAATAACTCTAAATGTTGTTGTGGATGGGTGGCTATTGAGTAATATATTGATTGATACAGGCATGGAAGTCAATGTTCTTACCTTAGATGCATGGGTACAAATGGGAGACCTCCATTACAGCCATCCTCTAATGTATTGTTCATGGCTAACTAGACTAAGGCCACTCCCATCAGAGTTTTAAAAGATGCATCCATTACCATACAAGGAGCCAAGTTCACTAGAGATTTTGAGGTTTTAGCGCTGAGAGAGATAGCTTCCCAGCTCTATTAGGGCGTCCTTGGTGCTATGCAAATAATGTTGATCTTCGGTTCAACAAGGGTTATATCAGCTTTGAAAACAAGGAGGAAAGAGTTATTATCCCTTTAACAGATGGAAAATATGCACCCTATGTTGAGCCCTTGAGTGAAGAAGACTGAATAGGATTTATGTACACACCATCCGGGATCCAGAGGTGCTTGAGCCATGTAAAGAAGGAATCCTTTAGTGGGAGGATGCATAGTCTATTAGTGATACTACAAGTGTTGCTTGTGATAATTGGGCTCATAACACTTATGAGTTGGTAGGGCGTGAAGTAAAGAGCATATTTCCTAGGGTCAGCAAACCACGTTATATTAGGAGAATAGGTAACAACTTGATACCTTGTTACACCGGAGAGAAGGAGACCCTATGGTGTTCTGTGTGCCATGGAAGAATAGTGGATAGACCCATTAGAGAGAAGGAATATGCTAGCATATACCCTATGATGGGACAACAACGTCATTGGTGGGTGGTCCATAAGGATAATCTTGTAGGATGGAATGAAATTAGGATTTCTCTTGCCACTAGGTTCTTTAGGAGCAATGCACCTACTCAAATATGCACTTATCATGGTAATCAACCTGTTCAACACCATGTTCAGCAGTGTGAGAGACTCTAGATAGAGGGGTAGGAAGCTTTACCACCTTCGCTCTGGGTGCACAAGTTTTATTCCACTTTACATGGTTATGTGTGTGCTTGGTATGTATATGTAGAACTCCATAGAGAGATTGGAAATTGGTAGGATTTAATTACAGGAATGACCCAAACATTTGACTTCTTCTCTACCAAGCCTCGGTGGAAGAAGCATTAAAAGTCATAAAGTGCTTAACTATGGGAGATAGTGCCAAGGCTGAAGAACTCATTCAGGAGTTATTGGATGAAGGAAACTCAGAGCACATTTTTTGAAGAAACAGAGGTCGATGCCACACTACTTCAGTAGCATGTGCTTTCCTTGAGAAAGAAAAAGGAAAAATGGTCTACTTAGTGGATGATGAAGAAGTAGAAAATCTGGATGTAAACCATTCAACAGGTAGGTGTGAGGTGTTGGAAAGTGTAGATAAGACCACACACCTATCATGAACCTATGAAGACAAAGAAAGTGAATATTGGATCAGATGTTGAGCCTAAGGAGGCCATAATTGGGGACTATTGGTTAGACTTTGAAGTGGAAAAAATCATAGAGTTACTACGGGATTATCAAGATTTATTCCTCGGGGTACCATGAGCTTAAAGGTGTGCATGAATCATTAGGGGAGATGAGGATAAAGCTTAAAGAGGGTGCACCCAGTTAGAAAGAGACCCTACAGGATGAACCCCAACTTGTGAAAAGGTCAAAGAAGAGATTGACAAAATGTTGAAGTCTGGAATCATCAAGCCCCTGGATGAGTTAGAATGGGTTAGTCCAATGGTGATCAATATCAAGAAGGATGGTTAGATTAGGATCTGTGTGGACTACAGGGAGCTGAATGTTGCATGTGTGACTGATCCCTTTCCTACGCCATTCACTGAGGAAATACTAGAAGGCATTGCAGGGCGTGAAATCTATTCATTTATAGATGGGTTCTCTGGGTATCATCAAGTTAGGATTTCCCAGGAGGATCAGGAAAAAACTACTTTTACTACTGAATGGGGTAGCTTCACCTATACTGTGATGCCTTTTGGTCGAAAAATGCACTGTTGTATTTTTGTGCATAGTTGTTCAAGCATTTAAAGAGTTTATTCATAACTTCTTACAGGTTTATTTAGATGATTGGATGGTGTATGGACTAGTCAAAGACCATTGTGACAATCTATGCTTAATGTTTGAAAGATGTAGACAATTGAGTATCTCTTTGAACATCAAGAAGTGCATATTTGCTACACCATTTGGAATATTGTTAGGACACATAATCTGCAAGGAAGGTTTGTTGGTTGATCCAGCTAAGGTTGCAGTCATTATCGGCCTAAAAGAGCCTACTAGTCAGAGTGAGGTGCGTGGATTTTGGGTCACATGGGGTATTATAGGAATTTTATTAAAGGATATGCCAAGGTTTCCACACCTTTGGAGGAGTTACTGAAAGGAAAAGGTACGTTCTTCTGGGGAGAACCACAACAATGTGCATTCGAGACATTAAAGGAGAAACTTACTACCATGCCTATTTTGCATTTTCCTTCATGGGACCAACCATTTCATGTACATGTGGATGCCTTTGGCATGACCATTGGTGGTGTTGGCTCAGCATTGGGAGAAGGTATTATAGATCATCCTATCTATTTTTCTAGTAGAAAGTTGACTCCTACAAAACAAAATTACACAACTACAGAGCGTGAAGCTTTGTCAATGATCTATGTGCTACATAAATTTAGATAAGTACCTACTAGCTACACCATTTTTATTTTATACAGATCACATGGCATTGAAGTATTTGGTAAACAAGCCCATTTTACAGGGGCACATATGTAGATGGGTACTCTTATTTCAAGAATTTGATTTCATAGTTGTGGTAAAACTAGGAAAAGTAATTCTGGACCAGACCATTTATCTAGAATATAGTCAGGAGAAGAAGCACAAGCCATTGAAGATACCATGCCCGATGCACAGTTATATAGGTTACAATGAGTGCCATCGGAATTAGAGGACATTTTTGTCTTTCTACTAAATAGGTATGACACCAGAAGGAATGAAATCCTTGGAGAAAAAAACTTTGCTATATGCATGACACCCTATATGTTGATTAGTGGTGACCTATACAAATTAGGTCGGGATGAAGTATTGCCATTGTGTACTGGAACATGAGCACACAAATATTATGGAAGAAGCTCATGGTGGTATTGCAGGTGGCCACTATGTAGGTGATGCCACTACGTGCAAGATTTTACTCTATTGGATTATGGTGGGAGACCATGTATAAAGATTGTAAGCATATTGCAAGGCTTGTGATCACTGTCAGCACCTTGGAAAACCAAGACAATGAGATGAAATGCCTCTAAGACCTATTACTAGCACAAAACCATTTGAAAAATGGGCTATAGATTTTTTGGTCCTATTTCACCAGCCACGTACGTAGGACTGGATCACGCTATATCATAACTTGCACAGATTATCTAACAAGGTGGGAAAAGTAGCCCTACAAAGGATTGTACATAATAGCTACAACAACTAGGTTTCTATGGGAAAATATTATTACAAGGTATGGATGTCCATTAAGTTTAACGAGTGATAGGGGTACACATTTCTTGAATGAGACAATCAGGATATTATTGGATGAATTCATGATTGCACACCATAAGATACACACATATCATCATCCTCAAAGAAAATGGAACTGCTGTTGAGGCTTTCAACAAAATTTTGAGCCAAACATTGACAAAAATTTGTGATGTTGGAAGAAAGGATTGGGATGATAAAGTATTTGTAGTGCTTTGGGCATATCACACAACATATAAAAGGTTGAACAAAGCCACACCATTTCAGTTAGTGTTTGGCGTGGAAGTAGTTCTTCCTATGGAATTCATGTTACCATCTTTACGTATTGCATGTGCACTGTTAGAGGTCTAGCTGATGAGAAAGCATTAGAAGAATGGATTGAAAAGTTAATCAAGCTGGATGAGTGATGAGAAATAGCATGTTGGAGTCAAAAACAAGAAAAGGCTAGGTAGAAAGCATGGCATGACAGCACATCAGGGATAAAAAGTTCACAATTGGACAGATGGTGCTCCTTTATGATTCTAAGTTTTTGTGCCATCTAGGAAAACTCAAAGTACATTGGTTGGGGCCGTATGTTATCACTCACATACTTGAAACAATGTGCTTTCCAATTAGAGGTGCTTGATGGAACACTATTACCAGGTACTTCAACGGGAGTAGGCTGAAGCCCTACTATAAATAAGTCTTCTTGGTGTTTGTAATAAGGCAATGTTGCCATTTAGATTAGGTTTTCAATTCTATATTTTCCTTAATGTATTTCCTTATTTGTCGCTATGCTTTGTCAATTTAGTTGGTGTTTTTGTGTAATAAGTGCGTTTTGCGCCAAAAGCTAATTACTATTTGAAGAATTTATATGCAGAGGACTACACATACCCTTAGTGTGGGGTGGTTATTGATATGGTATAGGACTATTGAAAATAAGTACACATGAAAGGAAAAACTACTATGGGTGTTATTCAAAGTTGGAGAATTGTTAGAAAAGAGATTGCTTCTAGAAAGATGACCATAGATGGAGATAAATGATGGAACAATATAACATGAGGTAAGCGGAGGCCATGAAGACTACCAAGTGGAAGGTGCAGTGATGAGGTACTGGGTGCATGGAAGCATGCATTGAAGAGAAGTCTGCAAGCCCAGAAGGTAGGAGGCACTTGTGCTAGAAGGTTATGACTGGGGTGTGAAGATGTACCACATGGAAAATGGAAAAAAAGGATCAATTAATGAGGATTATTGGTAGGTGAAGGAGTAATAAATACACTAAATTTTTGAAAATCTATAAAGGGGGGATGTGAGTTCATTCTTACCATTGCAATCATGATAATTTGAAAGAGCCAAGTGTGACCGAGTTGTGAGAAGAGTATTTAGGTGTGAAGAGTGTGAATCGAGATGTGATGAGTAGATTTGTGCATGAGAGGAAGCTTGTGTCCCCTAGTTGCGAAGGGTTTGAGTGAAGCAAGGCATTATAAAAGAGCTAGGGCACGTAATTTCAACTAGGGCATGTTGAATCGAGCTAGGGTTTGGGTTTACATGTTTAGAGAGATAGAAGGTGAGTATTTGAAGTTAGAAGATTACAGGTTATAGATGGCACCAAAGAAAGCACCTACCACAGGAGCTAAGGGGAAGAAGAAAGTGGAAGTAGAGGTTGAAATGACTCCTGAGAGTAATTTCTCATAAATGTAGATATCAGAGGGTGTGATTGTGGGTCAAGAATGGGATTCCCACATCCGGAAGAGCAAGATCAATGATTACAACCATCATACACCTGAAAATAAGGAGTTGGATGTGTTATTAAACACAAAGACAAATAAGCACAACAAGAAGACATGCTGTGTGTATGATGATTTGGGGAGAAGTTGTTGAAGTAGATTGGAGTTTACCAGTTGTATGAGCTCCCCTACTTTGGTAAATATGAACCCTTGTACTAGTGGTTGATGAGTAGGGTACATGAAGATTTCTTCTACTTTGCAGGATGTAGGGTAAGGATCACAACCACGTTGATCTCAACAAATAATAAGGTTGAAAGGCACAGGGGTAGATCTAGATGGTGATTTAATTGATAAGGCCACAATCCTAGAGACAAGGAAGGAGTTGGGGTATACCAAGGGTCCATGTGGCATGGACATTGATAAACTAAAGAAGTACCCAATCATACAAGCAACTACACACTTAGTGACAAAGTTGAATGACCAAGAAAGATGGTCACAAGTAAACACAATGTGGCTACACATTGTGAAGAAGATGTCACATGGAGTGACTTACAACATCTCTAGTTACATCATGGAAACTATCATTGAAGAAGTGCACACAGAGAGAAAATCAATTTTGGGGTTGTTCTATTATCTCTGGTGTTTATGGAAATGGGGTGCCCGATGGGCCAAAGGAGAAAATATGGGAATACCCTATGGAGAACAAGTCACTTGGAAAGATTTGGAAAGTACTTGTGTGAAGGATCAATGAGTGGACCATTCAAGAAGAGGGGAGAAGTGGTATGATAGGCTCCACACAAGCATTCAAAGAAGAAGAATGGCATACCCAAGGAGTTACCTTTGGTAGTAGGGAAGGTAGTATAGTTTGTGGTATACCAACACTTTTGCATCATGCATTTGCCATGAAAGATGGGGCTTGGAGCCCATGGTGTAAATTACCATATGCCTTCACAACATGATATTTCTAGGCATCAGTTCACTAGTTTTTTGGATGCACCACCTAACTTAAATTCAATGAAGACAAGGTAGATTGTGACTACCATACATTGAGAAAGACATATGTATATCTAGGATGAAACTACCTACATTGAGAGGCTTATCTCAGATATATATAAACATGAAGCTTGTAAGCTTGGTAGTTGGGGACGTTGGAGTAATGCTTGTGTACCTTCAACTCAAGCCCAAGATGGAGAACAATAAGTATGTGGAGAATGAGTTCACGGCTCCTAGGGCCACCAAAAGGTAAGCATACAATGGAAAATGTTCCAACACCTAAGCCCACAGAGACAATAGAAGTAGATGATGAAGAAGAGGAGCATGAAGATAGTGGTGGTTTGGAGCACAGAGGTAGGAGGCAACCTATAGATAGGGTAGAAGTTGAGCGCGTGACTACTCCACCCCAGCCACAAGAGGAAGGTGATGAGGACTTGGATGTAGTACAAGGAGAGCACCATTTCAAAAGGGTGTTTAGGAGAACAAGGACCCAAGGTGCTACTCCACAATCAAGCACAGATCACCTCGAATCTCACCTTAGAAGGAGATAGATGGAAGAAAAAGGAGGAAGTTGAAGCTATGCAAGGAGGAGGAAGAGTCTCGAGGAAGAGTGCACCCAAATCCCTACCTCCAGAGAATGGAAGAGACAAAGGACAAAGAAATGAAGGATGGAGAAGAAGGAGAAAAGGAGGTAGATGAGATAGTGCAAGAGACTACTCAGGGCATAGTAGAACAAGCTCCAAATCTTGACGCTCAAGTTCCTAAGGGCCAAGATCGAAAAGAACAAGTGGAGAATATGTTACACCGGTCATGGGCTACACTTGAGGACACAGGTAAAATTTTCGTGCCCATTTTCAAAAGCAAGTGACACCAAAGGAGTTGTATGGGTGGGAGCTGATGGATGAAGATATGGCAACCATGCACACAAGGAAGCAGTTGTCATGGTCTATGCACACGCACATGGATGAACCAGACTTTGATGTATGTGAAGAGTCATGTGTATCAAGGAGGTTGAAGAAGACACCTCAGAGCTAGACACATAACAGTAAAGCCTATTGTTATGTTAGATGAACAAGTGAGTAATGCTTTGGTAAAAGTCTCGACAGAGGTGACACAATGAAATGTGGATAAGGCTGCAATAATTAGGGTGCTAAGAGAAGAACTCAAAACTAAGGATGTAGAAATAGCACACCTAAAGCAAGAAAAGGACTTGGAGAAAAAGAAGAATAGTGCATTTATAAGCATGGCAGAGGAAATTGGAGACCTTGTCCTGAAGGCGAGACCACACCTGGAATCCAAGGTACCAGAAAAGTTTCCTTTAGTGATGCATTATGTACGTACCTTAGTGGACTTGGTGCTTGAAGATGGACCTCTGCACATGCCAACACCAAAGGATCCAACAGAAGAAGAAGAGTGAGAAAAGGATTTGGTGATGAGGAAGATTGCATCATATGAGGCATTGCTCAAAGCTTGTAGAGGAACTGAAGAAAGAAGATCAAGCGTTGAATATTTTCACAGCCCAGAGGAAAGCCAGTCATTATAAGAATAAGAACCATGGTAGAGACAATGAAGTCCTAAAAGCCATGAAGGATGAGACCTTGGGCTGCATCAGAATGATTAGTGCTTGTCAAGAAGAAGTGTGAGGCCCTTATAGCAACACAAAAACCACACAAGGAAAGGCTAGATGAGCTTGGGAAACTCATCATGCACAAAAGATGGACTTATTAGAAGGAAGAATGACTACAATGTCCAACATTGTTTTGGTCTTGCAGAATGAGAAAGGAGAGATTGCACAAGATGAGCTAGAGTCAATTGTAGTAGATATCCTAGAAAAGGTAGAGGCCACACTCAATGATTGGTAGACTTTAGAGGTGGAAATAAAAGAAGAATATCTAGAATTGATTCTTTGGTTGAAGTAGAAGATGTTGCAGAGAGTAAAGTAATTCTTTTATTCATAAAAATTATTTCTATTCTTCTATTCATATTCTTTGATTCATTTTGGAGACAACCATTTCTTGGGGTGGCAATGCAATTAGTGTGGGGTAATGTTGGTTAGTCAAAATATGGAACTTAGTGAAAAACATATAGAAGGTTTGCGTGGAAGAAAGAAAGCATGTTCAAAGGCATGGAAGGGTTAGGAAAGAATCACACGTGAAGAGAGAGATAGATTTGGGACTTAGCCATTTTCACGTGTATGAGCTATTTTTGGAGATAGTGTTTCGAACACACAAACGGTTAAAGACTTGCGTGACATGCATTGGCTATTTTTGGAGGATCGGCTATGAAGCATTTTTGCATGGGTATATGCTGAGAATAGATTTACTACTGATAGTTAACTAGAAGAAGTCTATTGTTAGCGCACTTGCATGTGTGGCTATTATTGTAATGACGCGTGGCTAATAATAGCATGCGACCTATTTTGGGATTAGATAAGTGGTGAAGGGAAATTCCCCACCCTTATAAATATGTAATGGTTTGTGTAGTATGAGATATATACATAGAGATAGATATAAGTATGAGAGTGTGAGAACAAGTTAGTGTGAAGTTATGTTGTCAAGTTTTGTTATGTGCATAAGCGTATACTACTATTATTGTAAGGAAGCTTTTGTGTATTACTATCATTTTATATAATGGAGTGTATTGGCTGAATTAGAGTGTTAATCATGAGTTAATTAGATTTATTACTACGCATGATTTAATCATGGTTATCATTTAAATCATGATTCTTTAAGATCTAGATCTAAATATGCTCTGTAGAATGTTATATTAATTATGGATCTATAGTGATAGTCTCTCGAAAAACATGCCACATTATAAGATCATGTAACCTTCCTAGATATCTTCAAACACCGAGCCTTCAAGATCTTCTTATAAACCTAGTTCAACTCCGTTACACTTTGTCTCGCAGACCACCATGAATAATACTTAGAGAATGCACAAATTTTCACACTCATAGTCTCAGATTAGCCATTATTGAGACAAGAGATACTCTTTTGACTAAACACATACTCGTGCTAAACCATATAGACTTCTTGTTACATGAATTACAACCTGACCTTTCATGACAGAGAATTTTTAATCTTTATCCTTACACTGAGTGTGCAATTGTATCACATAGACATGAAAAACTCATGACCATGCAAGCTTAGGTCTCTTAACACATTTTAACCACTATAGATCATTATTGAACACATTGGCGATCATAGAAGATCACATCCACATTTTTAATCAAACTCCAAGACATTGATACTTTAACAAGATTGGAACCTATGATGCAAATTACTCCTTGAAACGAATGAGAAAAGGATGTTTTGGATGCATGTGGGACTAAAAGGATTCAAAAAGTTGATTTTTAGAAAAAAATATTTAGAGGTGTGAACAAGATTGTAGGAAGCTAAGTGGCTATTGGGAAGGTAAGACACTTGTTTAGAAAGTAAAATCCTTCTAGAAAGTCAATACAAGGGTTAACTACCTAAAATAAGGTTTATTAAGGAAACAAGCTTATAGAAGCCATTTTAGAGGGGATTAGCATGGTTTAGGGGGCGAGAGAAGGATACAAAGGTTGCTTTAGTGCGGTGTAGTAAATTAACATGAGACTATGATAGTTAATATGATCTTAGTAATAAGATCATGTAGACCAAATTATAGGTTTCTACATTTTCCCCTCTTTGAGGTGACAAGTGTGACGTTACTTCAAAGAAAGTAGACAACTAAAACAACTATTTTTTTGAAGGGATAGAAGAAAAATTAGTAGGATGAAGGATGCCCCCTCGAGTGTCGATTGGGTGATGGAGGAACTTGATTGATGATCAAAAATGGAATAGAAGAAAGAAAATTATGAAGAGAAGAAAGGTGAGAATGAAGAGAAACAACAAGAAAAAGGGTTTTGAGCTATTTGCAAACCAGTGCTATAGAAATAATTCTATTCATCATATTGCTAGTAATCTTCATCATCGGTCCTTATTAAATTATGAGCATACGACAACAACGTAAAATGACATGAAAATATAAGATAGAAACAACTCTCCATTGCTAAAAATGGCCAACTCCATGCAACATACACGAATCCAATGCAATATTAGAAGTAAACTAACATAACAAGGAAATAAGTACAATCACACATACTCAAACCAACAACGTTTAAGATAGTTGTACAAATATTTTGTTATCAAGTTGCGATCCCAAATTTTTGATAAAGCGAAAAGGGTTTAAAGTGATGCCCCTAGAAATTTTTACATTGAGGGAAAGGATGGAGGACACTTAGGTCCGATGAAAAAGTAGTGTGCACAACAAAACAATACCAGGCAACTCATGCCCCAAAGTATCAATGAAGTAAGTAGCGTAGCTTTTGTAAATGATTTGGAGATCCGGAGGTTACGTGATTCGTTGTCTCAATATGCATAGAAATTACAACAAGATATGAAATGAATGTCGTCGCAAGAGACACTGATTTCAGCCGCAAAATGAGCTTGTTACCAATTTTAGTCCATTTTCAAAGTTTTACATTTTTTTGTTTTTTTGAATGATTTTATAAATTTTAATTTTTTTATCAGTCAGAAGATTTTAAGAATTGGAAGATCTCCTAGAAGCACATGAAAATGCTCTAGAGTGAGGAGAACGGGCATCGGGTAGCAATAGCATGCCCAACGAGAAGAAAAATGGGCCAAAAATAATTATTTAAAAATAATCATGGCTATAGATAAAAATAGAATGATAAAGAGTGCTGAAAATATTAGAAAATGCCTCGAGTGAAGAGATAAGCGCTAGGTGGAAAATAGTGCCCCAACGTAGCGGGAAATTAATAAAAATAATCATTTCAGTGAGGAGAAGAAGTGTTAGAGTGATCACGGTGGAGAAAACATGCCCTAAGGGCTTCGTGGCACCTAATATACACACCTAAGGGGGTAATTCAATCATGACCAATTCATTTGTAGCATAGATCTTGTAAATTTTTACCGCAAGTGAGTGTGAGAGTAGTTGAGTGAGATGGCAAGGCTTCTGAGGAGGAGGAGGCAAGTAGACCACATTTGGGAGTATCTTCAAGATGTATGAGACAAACCCTTTGTGAGTGTTCTACCCTTGCTTTGTCCTTTTAAAATTTAATTAAGTTTTTAGCACTTTTTAGGTTATTTTTATGGCAAAAAGATGTATGCGTGTGTGCACATGTATCAAAAACATGGGTAAACATAGGCATACCTATCAAAATGTAAGTACGCACATGCGTATCCGTAAAAGGAGACCCATGTGTGTCGAGGGAGGGAAAACACACACGCTCACATGCGCACGTCGGCTGGGAGGCGTAAGCATCATACTGGGTTCGTATGCATCTTGCGTAGCTAGGGGGTTTGGTGGAGAAGGTTGGGATCTTACGTGTCGGTATGGATGCATATGCATTGAAAAGGGAGTGTATACACGCTGGGCACATATGCATTGAAAGAGGCACATAGGCATCGAAGAGGGCACACATGCACTAAAAGAAAATACTTAACCAAATTTTGTAGGAAAAATAAGCTAAGTGTAGATGAATCTAGACAAAAATGTCATATAAGAAAATAAAAATTAGTATTTTAAGAAGAATAGAGATAGAAAAGTAGATAGTAATGTAGCCCTAACAAGTGTATTGTTTGTTTTGCGTAGAGACTACTACCCGTCCTTTATAACGAGAGAGAGATATGGTCATCGAGGGTGTGATAGAGGCACAATTTGATAAGGATGATAAGAGGATATTGGATATTGTTTGATATATTACAAGGATATCCTATGTGGTCGATATGTCACAAATCACACTAAATAATGGCCTCCTAACAGCGGTAGCCGAGCGGTGACATAGCGAGAGTCAGTGCTTTTGATTCTCCACTAGAGAGATTACTATTACCTTAGAGGACATATGGTGTATTATGCAAGTCCCCATCTAGGGCCAGTTGATTCAGTACACGAGTCACCAACTTGATATTGATCAGTGTATTCTAGAGTTATTTGGTATTCCATATACACCGTGTTGTGGGATGATAGTGAGATTATTGCCATGTATAGCGGATCCCGAGCTTGATCGAGTTGTAGTATACCTAATGGCTTTTGTCAATGGAGTTTTAATCCCTGAAAAGACTAGAGATTCATTTCCTCTTGGTCATTGGAGTGATACGGTTTGATTGATGGTGAGACATACTATTGGGGCCAGTGCATATTGGCACATTTATACTGGGACCTTCACTTGATCACATACTACCGTTAGAAGATGGTAGGACCTACTAGATTGTTACAGATTTGGGTGTGGGACCATATTACTATTGGTCATCCCACATGTGTATTGAGAGCTCGAGCTCTAGAGGATCCTTCTACTATGGGTTGGGTTCCAATTAGTGATGATGTGCGGTTGAACATGGGAGATACCTACTATTACTGCTGAGAGTTGGATGACTTACAACAGGACATGGTAATATGAAGGTCATATAGACATTTTGAGTGGTTTGAGGATGGATTAAAGTTGAGTATATCGGTCATGGAGCACTTTATGTTGGGCAGCCATAGTTATATGTGGGTTTTTATAGAGTTGATCGGTGCCAGAGATAGTTTGGCCTTATACATGATGTACTAGGGATGGATATGTGGTATGCTCGTAGGGCCGAGAGTATGTCGATATGGGGCCACAGATCACTAGAGACAACTTTAGCCAATTATTTACAGATGGTGACAATTCAGTGGGTACCTTTGAGATAGGTTAGGGATCTGAGTTGTACAACAAAGTATGCTCTATGGTACCACACAATTTTACCTTGCCAATTAATGATTCCTAGAGCAGTGTGGGATGTAGGAGTGAGAGCACCTCCAATGGGGCCTCCTAGCAGTGGCAATGAGGGTGGTGGGGATGATGGAGATGATGATGAGGATGATGATCCTTTCAATAGCCAATGTCATGATGGGGGTGGGGGACAGGGTCATCCACCACAACAGCCACATGGACAAGGGCCTAGGCCTAGGTAGAGACAGGTGCCTCAACATCCTCATATACAATTACCTCGAAGGAATTCTAGTGGGGGTATACATTCCATTACAGAGAGTGTATATATGGCAGGTCTGCCACCTCATTTTCTAAGTGGTGGTGGAGATGATGGATGGTTAGTTGCGCTTGAGCAATTATAAGTGGAAATAGTTGTTTAGTTACAAGTGGTGACCAAGAGAGATAAGACCAGAGCACAAAATAGGTCATGGAAATAGAGAGAGACTAGGTGAGATCCCATGATGCTCGGGGTGGAGATGGGGTAGCATGGCAGTAACATATACAACAGCTAGTGGTGCAAGGTGCTCAAATATTGAGCCTATTACATCAGGTGCAAACACATGCACAAGGTATCACTACACAACGGGACCAAGCCCGAGGCATAGGTATAGGTATTACTATTCATAGAGATTAAGCTTGGGCCCAGTCCATACAATTACAACAGAAAGAGATCGAAAGGCCACCTCTTTGAGACATGGCCATGCTAATATTGGTAGACTAACAGGAGAGAGATTCTACTGTACAGGCAGCCACAAATTTTGGTCACACAAAGATGATCTAGGATATCATGAGAGCTAGTGGTGAGGCCTCATATTATAAGGCCACCTACTATCACATAGTGCTAGAGGGACATAGATGGACTCTGTTTGATCAGCTGGGTGTGAGCAAGATAGGATCTATGTCATGGAGGTCAGGGAGGTCAATACAAAAACCCACCTTTTAGTAGGGTGGTACACGGAGCTAGACCATCCCATCAGCTGCCATTTCATCCTCCAGGCCATAGACTAGGAAGCCTAGGAGAGGGAGAGAGTCATGGTTGACTCTCTCTTATTGTATTGATATATGTATGTATACATGCCTCTTATGAAGGCTGATTTTGATCAATGTATGTACAAATGTATTATTTATGCCTCGTGATGAAGGATCAGTTTTGATTCATGCCCTTTTGATGAAAGATTTTGTATCGATGATGTATATCTTATTTTGAGATAGATATTTACACATGTATATATGGACATTCAATGGTTTATATTTTCATGTTTTTATATGCTTTATGATGATGATTCATGTTTATAGATGTATGATGAGTATATCCAGATGTTGTATGATTTCATTTCTCATGTATGTATCCTAATAGATTGTGATGATGTTACATCATATGTTGTAGATTGATGATATATCCTTAGATAATATCCTATGTTTTGTACATGAGATAATTTGGTAGATGTTTAGCATACGGGATGATATATATGATATTAAGGTGCGGGGGATAGATTTGTGATTATGAGCAACCCCTCTTGCCCCCATTGATGATACAATATGTGATTATTATCTTAGCATACATGCTTGATGTAAGAATTAGCATGTTTTGTATATATGATGTATTTTGATGGTGTTAGATGTGATGAGAAATGATATATGATAGATGTGATATATGTAATGATGACAACAAATTGTACAATCAATTTACAAGCATAACCTAATTACAAACTAACATACTATAAACAATCACAAATATGAAAAGTGAATCTAATGCAATGAATTAAGTAAACACTCAACTAAAGTAAGCATTTGAACTCAATCTTGTAAACATATCACACAATGCAATGGAAACAAAACGAATGAAAATAATACAATTATAAACAAGTATACATGATAGAACAAACTAAATGCAATAGCTAAGAAAGATTTAACCTAAGCAAATGAATCCAATGTAATGTATACAACATGGAAATAAAATGTAATCAACATTCTACAAACCGACAACTAAAGAAAGCAAACTAAGACTATGTTTTTGTGAGACAATTTTGATATATTTTCTATTGTTTTTTGGTGTCATTATAAAAGACAACTTTTCAAGGCTACTATTCACATTGTTTTCGGGGTTTCTAGAGACAATGATTTTCTAATTGATGTAGCATCATCCCTAAAAGGGGGTATTTTGAATGTTTTAGATTTTTATTATATCTTTTTGAATGTTTTTGTATTTTCTAAGGTTTGTTTTGAAAGTGATGTATAATGACAAAGAAGCATGGATGCCCCCAACATGATGTGGGAATATACAAAAGGTAGAATGCCATGCATGTATATTCAAGAAGGTGAAATGTGAAGGTTCCCCTAATGTTATATGGGAATATAAAAATGCAACTCCTTCATGTAGATATAAGAATAAACAAGCTAGATCACGACTTGATGAAGTAGATGTAAGAAAGATTCCTATACCGGACAAGGGAAACCAATCCTACACAGAATTAATAGTTATTAGCCCAAATGCAAGAGTAAATTGTGAGCAAAGAACCCTCCTTGAGCTCCTAAAACTGATTTTCACCCAAGGACCAATCCAATGCGCCATAATTGCATGGTTTTCACACTAGGATGACTTGTTTTTATTCTTTCCTGTTTTCTTGATTTTTTTAATTGTTTTTTCTTTCTATTTCTAATTTTTAGGTATTTTTTATATTTGCACCATGCTTAAGCATAGAACCTCTTGATATGTATGGTGTTCATAGGTTTGGAATCTCTTCACCATATGAATATACAAGTTTATAAGCTCGATCTATATTTAGTAACCACCACATAAGGCATTAACCAATTAGCCTCAAATTTTCATTTTTTTCTTTGTCTTTGAGTGTTTTTATGAGTTTCTTTTAGAAAAAATCACCTATATAAAATTCACGATGAATGATACACTTGTTATATCCTCTTGACACTCTATTATGGTAAACCTTTAGGTGATTAAGCGCTCTCATATGCTTCTCATCCAACAGCTCTAGCTCTGCTAGCTGAGAAACTCTATAGTCTTCATCCTTATCAAGATAGTCCTGGAGTGATATTATTAAGGAGGGAAGCTCCACTTCCAAGGGTATGATGGCCTTAATTCCATAGACTAGTGAATATGGGGTCACACCAGTAGGAGTGCGGATGGAAGTTAGATAGGCCCGGAGGGCGGACTTGTATCTGTAAGTGCCAATTATGACCAGTCTTACTTACCATTTTCTCCATGATTTGGACAAGAGTTTTATTGGTGGCCTTAGATTTTCCATTACCTTGAGGGTAATAGGGGGTGGACCACTTGAGTTGAATCTGAAAGTGTTGACATAACACTTTGACCATTTTATTCTGAAGGACTTACCATTATTGGTTACAATGGCGGAAGGGATGCTGTAGTGGAAAATGAGGTGATTCATAATGAAATTGGAAATTTTTGCACTGTGACATAATCTAGAGGTAAAACCATCGATGAGGTAGAATGGAGATTCCTTATGAGATCTAGTCCCCACCTAGAAAATGAACAAGGTGTTGTTAGGTTACAAAGCCCTGGCTTTGTCTTGAAGCATGTATCAAGTTGCCGTATTTTTTGACATAGCTCACATTTCTTTACAAAATTACAGCAGTTTGCTTCCATGGTGAGCCAATAATAGCCCAATATTAAGAGTTTCTTATCTAAGACCATGTTCTTTAGTGTGCACTCCACAAATACCTTTGTGCACTTCTTTAATAACATGGACCGATTTAGTAACATCTAAATAATGAAGTAGATTCCTATTGTAGCCACGATGATAGAGGGTGCCTCCTAGGAGGGTATAATGGACTATATGGTGGATAAGATATTTTTTCTTAGAATGGCAATGTTTGGGGGAAACGTGTCATCTTGTAGGTATCTAAATATAGGGTCATGCTAAGGGGATAAGGGACGAAAAATTCACATGCCAAACATGAATCGGCATGTCATATGCGGCACTCGTAAATACTCTACAAAGAGTGAAATTTTACTTGCACCGAGGTGGAATGCGTAATAGTGATCGATGGTAGCCATGACATTCACTGAACTATTATGTGACCTTGGTTTTGTACAAAGATAACTGTACAAAATATTATTTCAAGGTTTCAACCAATTTCTTTTATGAAATAAGCTTTTCATCTTTAACCTTATACTCATCATTAACTTGTTTAATAATAATTTGGGAGTCACCAATGACTCGTAGCTATCTGATATTCCAAGTGATATCCAACTTAAGGCTAGCAATGAGTGCTTCATATTCTACAATTTTATTAGCGCAAGGGAATCCCAAACAAAATGCCCTTGGAATGACCTCCCCTTTGGGAGTGATGAGCATGAATCCTCCTGATCCGTGGAAGGTAAATGATCCATCAAAATGGACTTTCCATTCAATAAACTCTTCAACATACATCATGGATGCATCTAGCAGATCCAGACATAAAGGTTCCATTCCTGGTAGAGGAGCTTCTATGAACTGATCGGTTAATACATGTCCTTTCAATGAATTCTAGTTAACAAAATCAATATCGAATTTACTTAGGAGAATGATCCAACTAGCCATCCATCTCGTAAGGGTGGGTTTGGATAAAAGGTACTTAAGAGGGTCAACTTTGGATATTAGCTTGGTTTTATTGTTAAGGAGATAATGATGTAGTTTTTGAAAGGCAAAGACAATTTCCAAGCAGGCCTTTTCAATTTGCGAGTAAATCAATTCATAGGTAATCAAGGTGCGAATAAGGTAATAAACTCCTCTTTCTCTATGGTCTAGTCATATTGGGCAAGCAGTGCACCAATATAAAATTGGGTAGTTGAAATATAGAATAGGAGAGGTTCACCTAGGGTAGGCGGCATGAGTATAGGTGGGTTGACAAGGTATTGTTTAAGCCGTTCAAATGCCTTTTGAAAATCTAGTCCCCAGTTAAATGTAACATTTTTGAGGAGATGTATAAATGGATGACACTTATCCAAAAGCTATGAAATGAAAAAGTGGATTTCTGAATCTTTCCTTGTAAAATTCTTAGTTTGAGATTTGTAGGTGCAGGAATTTATATGATAGCTTTAGATTTTGTAGGATCCACCTATATTCCTCTCTACGAAATGATGAAACCTAGGATATCCTATAGTTCCCACTTCCCTTTGACATTGTTTAGATACCGATCTTGATACTGTTGATCTCATTTTGGACATTATTATGTTTTGATTTGATATGATGTGTATATGTTAGATCATGGATTATTATGGACCTTGATTCAGTTAGCATGCATGATGATTATTAGAGACATTATTATATATGGATGATGATATATTGTTGACATGGATATAGTATTGATGTTGATTTTAGACATGTGACATTTGATATTAAGGGTAACTCTAGTGTAGAGATTCATTGGATGATGATATAGTTGCAAATTGAATTTAAATGATGATGTTGAATTCTTGATGTTGTTGTGATTTGGATTTGATCTTTATATGTTGTTTATATCATTTTGGATGTTTTGATATGGCCATGAGGCCAAAGGAGGTATTTTTATTTTGCAGGTTAAAATATCATAACAATGTTGGGGACTGGAGACTAACCATATTAGAATTCTGGATGAATTCAACGAGGTCACCATGGCAACTGTAATTGTTTGTATGTTGTATTTGTTAGGGATTCCCATGGGGGAATCACCTTTAAAATGTGACCAAGGGATTTTATGTATTACTTTAATGTGTTTCTTTTTTTGTAATGTTTGCATGTATTTTATTTGTGATGTGTTACCCCTTTCATTAGTTGTTAATTGATTTGGGTTTATGTTATGTATAACCATGTGTTAAATAAATAAATCATTATGTCAAAAGAATGAAATAAATGAAGTCATAGATATTAATGCATGTTGTAAGAATGTGTAAGAGGATGTAAGAGATGTGTAAGTTGTGTAAGTCAGATTTTGGAGTGTAGAACACTCCATCCTCAAAGGAACTCGAATTTGTCCTTGAAGGCTGCATTTTGAGGCTTGTGGGACAAATTAAACTTGTCCCACACCTCTTAAAATCATCCACCAACCATACATATGGTTTTGGAGTTAAAATTATCTTTTTAATTGTATTTTGAAATGACTATGTGTAAGTTTTTATTGCACTTTACTTACAAGCTTTTAATTCAGTCCTTGTTAAAGTATGGGTTAATTTTGAGTGTGTAAGTTGATTGTCATCTCCATTTAATGTGATTAGTTGTGAAGTTGACTTTCTATTTTTGGGGTTGAGTAAGAATGATGTGGCATCCCACTTGGAATCCACATCATCCTCTCCTCTCCTCTCCTTTAAAATTTGAATTCTTCCCTTGTTTATGGTTGTTGAAACTTTGCTCTTTCTTCTTGGGTTGAATTTTTTATTGCTGTTGGAGCCTTGCATTGTGGAAGGAGTTGGAAATTCATTTGCATGCTTGGTGTTGCTGTTTTGGACTATATTTTTGAGCATTGAAGGAGCTTGCTATTTTGGAAACAATCTCCATTATGGAGAGGTAGGATCTTGCCCTTTTTTAATGTTGTTTTCTCTTTCCTTACATGATGAAAAATGGTGAATGTGTTGTGTATTGTTGGCTGGTTGGGTAGAATGCTTAGGGAAAGGTGTAGGAGAAGGCTATGGGGATTTCATATGGGGGCATAAGGGATTGCCAATGGCACTTGTTCTATTTTGGAGGGAGTTTTGGATTGGGATCCACCTAGGAAAAGAAACTGCTTGCATTTCTTACTATTGGGGGCATAAGGGAGAAACTTTGGGGGGCATAAGGAGGGGTTGGGAGATATAAGGTTTATGGGATTTGATATGTTTATTGGTGGTATGATTTAGGTGGATGCCCAATTCCAAATAGGGAGGCATAAGTAGTTTCCCCATAGTTCTTGCTCTTGATGGCTTGCTTGATCAAGCCCATGTGCTATGTGTATGATTCTTATTACGATTGTTGTGAATTGGTGTCTTTGTTTGGGCTGTATATTTTGTTGTGTTATGCATGTGAAAAGAATGTTGTTTGTTGTGATAGAAGCCTTGTTGCCATGTGTTGATCTTCATACTCTATTTCATTATGGTTGGGGCTTGGGGGCCAATGGGTAAGGATGGCTTCTCCTTTCCCATTGGATGTCTTGGTTGGGTGGAGAGCGTTGTCTTTCCCCCTTCCTTGTTGTGATCAAATGAAAAGATGAAGAAATCAGCATGCTGCTGTTTTGGAGCTTGGAGAAAATATAGTTTGACAGTCCCTTCCTTTGAGAAAAATTATTGTAACCTTCCCACTTGAAGTGGATGATTGTATTATTGTTTGTAATGAGAAGACACTTTGCATTGGAAAGGAAAGATTGAGATTCATTGGGAATGTAAAGAGTTATTGTTCCATTCTCTATTTTGGAAAAGAATGTCATACAGTTTGTAAATTGCGTATTGAAATTCAAAGAAAGAAATAAGTTGTTAAGTTATTGTTGGAAATCAATAATGAATTACATTCCTTTCTCAACTTGCATTGTTGTATTGCAATTTAATTGCTATTGTGTTTGTGATTTCTGTTTTGGGAAGAAAAACACGTAGGAAAGAAATGACAGTCCTTTGTTCCTTTGAAGTGAGTTTTAAAAATTGAAATTAACTTTACATATTGAATGTAATGTTGTTATTGAAATCAAATAGAAAGGAAAGTTGTACAAGTGTATTGCACAATTGATTTGAATTATTATTGAAAATTGATTGTTGTTGAAAAGAAAAGAAAGAATGCGTGGAAATGATAGACAGTGTTGTATTCCTTGCAAGATGCATATTTGAATTGAAATCTGAACTGTAATCTAACTCAGATTTGAATAGAAGACTTAATAAGCAATTATATGACACCATTTAGATACTATACACACTTTTAAATGATAAATTGGCATGCAGACTTAAAAGAAATAGTTCACTGATTTAAAACTTCATTCTGGCAATCCATGTTTTATTAAAAATGAGCAGTTCAAACTTATGCTCAACAATAAGTTATGAAACTTTGAAATTCACATTAGGAAGACCTAAGGAACTCTAATTCACTCTAACAGTCAAGAATGAACCTCCAAAACTTAATAGAATTCAATTCGGAGCTTGCACGGTCGTTTTTTCCCGTCTATTTCTAGAAAAATGCAAACTTGAATAATTGGACAAATTGACTTCACTAAAACACTCTATACCCTCCTTAGACTGATCCTCCATGTCAATTTGACATGTGGAGTGAAGGAGGAGTTCAAATTTAATCAAATTGACAAGTTAGAAAATTGCCAATTTTGAATTTTAAATCCTGCAGATCGATTTCTTAAAATTTACCTTCAAAACTTCATCAAAATCCAAAATTGATGATTTCTATACAAAGAGGACTCGAGAGATTTCCGGAAAGTCCTTGTTTTCCCAAAATTGACTTTTCTATCAAAAGTTATGGCCATTTGAAGTTTTACTTCAAAATGGCCATCAAAAATTAATCTAACTATATAAAAATCAAAATTTAACCTTTGGAAAAAATTCCTCAAAAATTTTGGCCTCACAACCCTCACAACCAATCACATGTTGCCACGTGGCACTTCGGAGAGCAGACTCATTTTGAAACTTAACTTTTTGAAAATTTGACCTTGGGAAATTTTTCCCATTTTCCCCGTAACCCCACGGCCCCGTAGCCAATCACGTGCTGACACATGGCTTGGTGGGCGTGTGGAATAAAATTGAAAACTTAACCATTTAACTCCTTTGAAAAAAATTTACTTTTTCCTCCATGGCCCCGCACCTCCACAGCGAATGAGGTGTTGACACATGTCCTAGTGGACATACGGGCCCACGCAAGTCTTTTTGACTTTAAAACTCTTTTGGCACAAAACCTTAAATCACTCTATCACTCCATTGACCTGCATCCAATCACAGGATGCCACGTGGCCTTTTGAGTGAGGTCGGAGGTATGAAGGCAAATTTTCCTTCGGGAAATTTGGTTTTTGGACCTTGGGAAAAATTTCTAATTTTTCCCGCAATCCATCGGCCCCTGTCTAGTCACGTCGACACGTGGCAAAGGATTCTCCTTGGCAGAGGCGTGCATCCATTTCCACCCTTGGGATTTTGGCCTAAAATCTCCAAAACCTAAAGTGCTCCGCCGCTCCACATTTCCCCACGCTAATCGGGAAGCGACACGTGTCTTCCCTGTCGGACCTGCGGTGTGTGGAGGCATTTTGCACTCTTGCGCTCAAGGAGGGAAAATTCTCAATTTTCCTCCCGCTCCACCGACCCGCTTGAGGGAAAATTTTACTCCCTAATCTCGTGGACTCCTAAGGGAAAATTTCTCCCAAAACTCCGTCGGGCCATAACTTGAGATTTATAAGGAGTTAGGAGGACTTCTTTATATGGTTGGAAAGGTGAGAGAATTTCCTATCCAATGGGAATGGTTTAGGAAATTTTTGATGACTCTAAGTGTGTGAAAAATCAATTTGAACCCTGTAAGCTGTTAGGGCAGAGATGAGTGAGATTTCACTCTCCTAACCTAAGTGATGAATTTAACCTCTTGTTTTGACCTTGTGCCTTGTTGTTACTAGTTGCTTGAAGTAATTGTTATAAGCTAGTCTTGGTTGTTAATATTTATTTGGTTTGTGCTAACTTTGATCTTGTAACCCTCTTTTCAAACACTCTAATAAAAAAAAATTATTCCATAATTTTCCTAACTAATCCTAGTTTTTTTCTTGGTCTCAGTGGTAGTTTCAAGTGGCATTACACTTCCCGATAAAAAACCAAAGAAAAACTTCTTAGGATTCAAATGCACTTTATAATCTTAGAGCGCTAGCAAATACGTCTCAAAACTTCATAGTGCTCTCCTCTAGTTTTATATTTTGCTAAGATATCATCAACATATTCCTCCATGATGTCATTCATCATGTCATGGAAGATGACCATCATTGCACATTGATAGGTAGCCCCGAGCATTGTGAGCACAAAAGGCATGACCTTATAACAAAATTTCCCCCAAGGGGTGATGAGAGTAGTCTTATGTTGATCCTATTCTCGTAATTCGGATCTGGATATAACCTGAAAAACCATCCATTAAGGATAAAATTTCATAACCAACAGTAGAATCGATGATCATATCAATATTAGGTAAGGGAAGTCATCTTTGGGACATGATTTATTGATGTCACGAAAGTCGAGGAATATTCTTAGAATAACCGACTTCTTATGAACTAGAACTATGTTGGATATCCAATCCGAATAGTCAATGGGTTTAATAAAATCAGCAACTAATAAATTTTCAAGTTCCTCTTTTGACAAGTAGTGCAACCTTGGGGTGCATCTTTCTCAATTCTGGTTGATAGGTTTGGCATCCGGGTGCACAACAAGGTTGTGCACAACTAAGTTTAGGTCCAAACTAGGCATATCTTCATATGACCACACAAATATATTTGCATATTCTCGCAATAGTTATACAAAATCCTTTTGTTCTTATGTTGAGAGTAAAGCTCCCAATTTTATCATTCGGGATCTTCTTTTGAGCCTATATTGACACTGATCATTTCTTCTACAAGTATTTTTGAAGCATCCTCCATCCATGTAGGATTAGGGGAAAGAGTAAGATCAACTTCCATAGGAGGTGTGAGATCATATTTGTAAGGATGTTCCACCTTTTTATGATTTCTTCATTTTGCTTATCTACTAGGGTCTCAAAAATTTTGTCACTATGAGACTTGAATTTTTTCTTCCCACAGGGATTCTCTAACTTATTCTTATTCTTGCTTAAAACCTTCTTACTCAAGCATCCACACAGCTCTGCTTCTTCTTCGAAGTATGCACAAACATCTATTTTGATGGAAAGTCCTTTCTTGTGATCCTGTTGGAATAGAATCCTGATTCACATGAATTATGTGAATGCCTTGTTGTTTTCAAAGAAATCGAGTGACATGATAAATTTGTGATCCCAATCTATAAGTTTTGGATATATAAGGGTTACTTGATAATTGGTTTGGGAATTTGATCTGGATAAGGTAAAAACAAGCTGAATCGGGAATAGGTTCATGGAGGAAAGATCCTCATAGAGGCTACATTGGGAATCCGCATCACTATCGTAATGAGATGAGATATCCTTATGTTTAAAAGAGGTGGCATCGATCTCAAAGGGTGGATCATCATGAGGTCTAATTGCAAGGCCATGTTTGTTAGATCTGAAATGAGGGATAGGAGCGAGCTCTAACTATCCTTGTGTATTGATACCACATCCAAACCCATTATAACCCATGACATACATCATGGGGTGGTATTTGATATAATATGAGGCTTGATGGCATGATGTCATGGTACCCTCGGGTACTCTCCTAGTGGGATGTTCTAACATCTTTTCCTCGAAAAGAGACCACAAGGATGAATCTCTCAAAGGGTTGGGGCATCTATCTCCAAAGTGTTTTTAATTGAAAGTAAGGTTTTCCTCATGTCCGAGTGATCTTGAAGATCGATATCAGTAAGGCCTACTAAAGAGTAAACTTCTCACCTGGGCCATACTTTGTAGACATTTCCTCCCATGATGAGAAAGGTTTGACTAACGAAGGAAAGTTTTAATTACAAGGAGTGAGTATATTTGGATCCACATGTTCCTTTATAGCCTTTGTTTGTAAGGGCCTAACAATATCTACAGAAGGACATTCATAGGCCACACAAGAAAAATTGTGCAATGCCCTACAATGTGTGAATGGTTTTAGATCACCCTAAATGGTGATTATCATCAACCATGGCACATCTTGACACACTAATGGAATACCCGCATGGTGTGAATCCACGGGCACCCCAAGAGCATGTTATAGGGAAGATCTAGGTCAAGGACATGGAAAGTCGTATCATGACATGTCAGCCCCACTTCTATAGGAACTACTATAGTACCTTCTAACTCATGTTCCTCATTATCATACACTATGATTGTAATAGTTTTAGTCCCTAGATTTGTTTCGAATGGCCTTAGCTGCGTAACTAACTTCAAAGTGCAAATATTTAAATCAGATCCACTATCCACAAGTACTCTCTTGATCTTACGATGAGTAAAAACTAATTCTAGGTATAGGGGTAGGTTGTACTGCGGGTCATTACCTAGGATTTTAGTGTTATCAAAAGTGATATGATCATTGGAATCAAAGTGTGCAATCATCGTTTGAAGGTGTGCGAGATCTACATCTATGGAGACTCTTGAACTCTGTAATGTTTTATATAATATGTTTTTATGAGCAATATAGATTTTGAGGAGATTTAAAATCAATATCCTAGCTGGTGTCTTCTCCAAATGTTCTATTAAATTGTAATGACCTTCCTGAGGAATAGGTAGGGGATCTGGTATGATCAAACAAGAACATCATGTACCTCTTGCACAACTATTTTCTAAACTCATAATAGTATTAACTTGTTCATTAGATGAATGGATACAACCTATAAGGGAATCAAAGGGAATATCATTAGTTGGATAAACAAAGGAAGCAGTCCTATAGTCATTGGAATTTTGTCCACGATCTGGATTCTTGTGTTTCTTATATGCATGGTTAGGAAAGGGCTCTTTGAATATACCCATTATCTCGTTAGGACCTGTCTTGAGTCGGGGTGTGAATCTATGGTGATTTTTCCCTCTTCGATGAGGTATTGTATATAATTTGTGATCTCAAGCACCTATTAGTTTTGTGTCCTTCGACATGATGGAAATCACAATACTTGTGCTCTTTAAAGCAACCCAGTTTTAGAGCATCTTACGGATATGGTATTGTTGCGGTTGGTTACGCACCTGTTCACCATGTCTAACTATTTAAGTATGGTAGATAATGATTCAGTTAGTGGTGTAAACGTATGTTTTGTAGGTTCCTTTGGGAAATGTCCTTGCGAAAGCTTGAAGTGGACCATTCTGTATAGTTTGGACTCTTTTAGAGTCTGTAATGTTGTCGCCAACGACATGTTTATTTTTGTTGAAGAATTTTGGTTTATCTAAGGGTTTTGTTTCATGTTTTTCCTTTATGACCGGTTTAAGTGTACCCTTCGCAATGAGAGCCTTTTCAATTTGACTACCTTTCTCTATAACTTCTTTGAAGTTAGAGCCATAATGCATTTGTAAATGAAAGGCTATTTTAGGTTTAAGTTAGGGACAAATATGCTCACTAGCTATTTTTTATGGTAGGGCACAAGGGAAATGAATTGTCAATCCATGCCATCGCTGTAAGAAGCCTACAAAGGTCTCATTAGGTTTCTATTTTACGTTGCAAAGGTCGTTCATGGTGATATCATTCTCCATATTGAAGGAGTAATGTCACACAATTTTTTTGGCTAGTGCATGCCATGTTGTAATGGATCCCTTGGGTATACTAAAAAACCATTCTAACACCAGTGATCCTAAGCTGCGAGGAAATAACCATATTACAAAATTATCACTGTATGCGACCTTTTGACAAGCCATGTAGAAGTATTTGATGTGATCATAAGGATCACCTTTGCTTTTATACTTTTTTGACTTAGGGATGGTGAAATGTTTTGGAAACTTGATTGTCATAACATGTCCTTATCAAATGGATAAGGACATAGCTCTTCATATAGGTATTTCCTACTGTGTCCTACGTTGCTTTCTTGTAGCGTAGTAAGCATATTTTTCATCGATTATAACTCTGTTGAATGATTTGTTCCTTTATAGGTGATATTGGTCTATTTATCTTAGTAACTTTGAAAGTTACGTCATCATATGGATCAAAGTGAAAGTCACTAGATTTTTTCTTGAGTTTATCTTTATGCACATTCCTACTTGAAGAACCCAAGTTTTATAACTTTGTACCGAGTTTCAATATCTATTTTGGAGGATCTCTTATTCAACTAAGGGGTCATCTTATTCATGAAACCTAGGAGGCGGTGAACCTTTTTCTCATGATCAATTTTTACTTTGCGTGAAGCCTTAGAATAAGGTCTTCGTGAATCACTTATTGATTTTGATGGGTCTTCTTCAACGTTTTTGTTATGTTTTCGGAAGTGGAAGCATACCCTATGTCAAAGGGGTTATCCATGTCTAAGTGGGATGGTCACTCTTTCATTTTACGGTTAATGGTCTTAGTATCGCTTCTTGCATGTTGCGCAAAAATCTTGGCTCCTAGCTCAAGAAATATTGTGAGTACTTGATCTTTGTTATAATAAAGAATCTTGTCAAAGCGAACTAGGTCTAACTTATGTTATTCTTCGAAAGAATCAGATTCTTCTCTGCTATGATCAACCAAAGGTTCTGTGTATTTTACTTGTGAAAAGAGAGGTGCTAAGTTATTACCATTGAATGGGAATGATGCAAAAGGATTTTATTCCAAGTCACGATCGTTTGGTTTAGATGCCATTTTCGTGATTCTTGGCATTACTAGTTGAATTTGTACTAGGTTTTGTCTAAATGTATTCAAAGTTGTATGAAACCTAGGTGTACGTCATGTAATTCATTTGAAGTCTAAATATCCTAGTGTGTCCTAAATGTAATGTTATGTAACTGTTATTGTTCTAGGAACAATCACACGAACACTCTAACAAACCAAATAATCACTCAAGATAATTTTTAGAAAGACTATACCCTAAGCTATGATCTCAACGATGGGCACAAGATAGATAGTGACAATACCCTATAAGCATATAGGTCGAGTTAGAATTCCAACAAGACCTAAGTACCAAAGTGATATTTACACAATCTCTCCACAAGATATACTATGACAAGTTCAAATGCCAACAAAACCTAAGTTGTTGATAATGGAAGTTGTGAATGTGGATAACATAATAACACTATTTCGATACATTTAACCAAGCAAGCAAGATGTTAGTATTAAGATGATATCACCATGATATAAACAAAGTAGTATCAACACTCACAAAAGAATCGGATGCTATTGGAATAAAAATAAGTACAAGTATAGCCAAAATTTATTATCCACATGAGTAGCGTAACGATACAATAAAGAAACTTATACCAAGTTCTCAAAATGAAAAAAAGATGTAAGTACCATAATTGTATAGCTAAAATGCGAGAAAAATAACAACTCAATGGGAAATAGTGATGAAACAAAATCCTAGATATGAGGACAATCTTGAAATCAATATTAAAGGATTATCAAAGACATGAAAACGTACTCACACACTTTAGATGTTTAACAACCCTGCCACAAACATGGATGGGCATAAATAGAAAAAAAAGTGGTTAACACTGTCTATGATAACACTATCGAGGTATGCCTCCTTCCTATCCCAAATGGGCAACAATAAGTAAGGGTATAGACCAAATGAGGTGGAAATAAACTAAGAATCACTTGTGCAGAGTTTCGCATCGTCTTAAGGTGAGAAAGAAACTAAGCTAAGTGATACGTTGTAAATATCCTGATGAATGACACTTAGATCTAACTTAAGTGGACTCTTTGCCTTGTTTGAAAAACAAGATTTAGACTCCAAGTAAGTTGTCACTTTGTGATGGTTTGACAAGATGTGATAATGGAATAATAAAGTGGGCTCCAAGACAAAATGGCTTTCCTAAGTAGATCAATCAACTAGGTGTCAACAACTTGTCTAAATGCGAGCTCGATTTACAAAGGTTTCCTTAGGAGTATCTTGTATTTACTTTATTCCCTTCAAATATAGTGAGCAATAAATGTTTTCAAGCATATTCTCACTAGGGTCACAATACGAACAACTATGACTCTAACTTACAATGTAAAAACTAGTCAAGTGGGTAAGCGGAGCATACATTTCCATCCACGAGGTTACTTGGTAGTGGATTATTTTAGGGTTCCTTGTACCACCCCTATTTTTGTAGGTTAAGGTGTTAAGCCAAAGGGGCAATGTTCTAGTTAAGTAGATTAGGATGAACCCTTTTCGAAACTTGCAATACAAAGTGTAATGTATGTGGTGTGTTTTTATCTTGCTTAATTCAATGTGGTTTCAAGTAGCACACCATTTGGCAACTTGTATGAAAATACGTATTGGTGGCATTGTATTTAGAACCTCCCTTATTTGACAAATGAGTTTTGGTTCTACATGTAAAGAGTTAGTAATTTTCCAAAAGATAAAAAAGAGAGTTCATGTGTTGCTTTTGATTCCCAAGATCACCAAAAGAGGTGCGAGGGAAGAGCATACACAACTATAAAATAATGGAAAATACTTGATCTTTTTAAAAAGGAATTATTTTTAATGTCCTTTGAAATTTAATCCATTATGAAGCTTAAAGCAAGTGTTTTGAAAGTAATAAGAAGGTTTTGGTAGTGTTTTGGTTCCCAATATCACCTAGAAGGTGCGAGGGAAGAGCATACACACTTCAAAAACCTCTATAAACTAAAAATGAAACACTTAACTAAGCTAGTAAAAATAAATAAAAAGAACCCTGTAATCACCTATTAGAACCTGTAAACAACCAACAAAACCAAATTTTTTGATCTTACAAATTTCAGAATTTTTTCAACTTTTAACACGAGACACCTATGTGCCTATACCGACGCCGCACATCCCAACTAGTGGATACAGACCCCAACTAACGAGTATGAGTGGAAATAGAATATGACAATGAGTTTCAACACTTGGGTGGGAGAACAATGTGTACACTAGGGTTTCAACGGATACACTCCCTTTCGATGGATAATTCTGCAAGATAAAAAAGAAACAACACAAAGTATGCAAAAATACACCTATGCATCGATAGACATGGATACACGTGCTAGTTAATGGATACACCAACAATGAAACAGTACATGACCCTTTGTAAATGGACCTGACGTGTAAAATATAACTAGATGACTACATGGCTAGCTTGATGGGTGTGTGTCTGTTTCGATGGAGACACACTAATCCAAAGTACACCTATGGGGGCATCCTTCATCCTACTAATTTTTCTTATACCCTTCAAAAAATTTAGCTGTTTGTAGTTGTCTACTTTCTTTGAAGTAACACTTTGCACACATCACCTCAAAGAGGGGAAAATGTATACACCTATGATTTGGTCTACACGATCGTATTACTAAGATCATACTAACTATCCTAGTCTCGTGTTGATTTACTACACTAAACTAGTAAATTACCCTTTGTAACCTTCTCTCTAGCCCCCTAAACCATGCTAATCCCCTCTAAAACAAATTTTATAAGTTTGTTTCCTTAATTAACCTTGTTTTAGGTTAATTAATCCTCCTATTGACTTTCTAGAAGGATTTGACTTTCTAGACAAATATCTTACCTTTCCAAATAACCACTTAGCTTCCTAAAATCATGTTCACACCTCCAAATATGTTTTTCTAAAAATCAACTTTTAAAACCCTTTTAGTCCCACATGCATCCAAAACATCCTTTTCTCAAATCCAAAACTATAAATAGAGGGATACTCCTCCCACCTTTTCCTAAGACTCTCTCTCTCTCTCTCTCTCTCTTATTTTTGATTTAAGCCCTTTTAGATCTCTTAGAGTTATTTTTATAGGTTATTTGAGCTATTTGTTTGTTATTTGCTAATCCATTTTGAAGCTTTAGGTAAATGGGAGAAGCCATTAATGGCGAGCTTCTATTCTTAAGCTTTTGAAACATCAACAATCACAAAACTGATTGCTAGAGCTTTAATAGGTTCATTTATTGATAACTTTCATGGAGGAGTGAACTAATATAGTCATGTTTAGAGGTTAATTGTTTATTTCAAGATTTATATATGCATGCAAATTGGTAGCTCTTTCTTATCTCTAATCGATGGTCATTAAGTTGTTTGTTTAAAGCTTTTGGGGCCTCTTTTGTGTGTTTACCCCATTTTGGGGTCATCCAAGTACACTTACGCGTACTCCCTGCTATTTTTTCGAGATAATAAAAAATAAAATAAAATAATAATAATAATAATAAAGAATTATTTGATTTTGGTTGGTGGGTAGGCTATGGCATGAGGTTGTAGGCATGGGATGCCATTTTTGGCAAGGAATGGGCTCCTTCACAAGAATTTACACTATTCATCAAATACAAAAATCAAAATGCCTCAATATTTTCCAATGAGCTCCTGTCCACGCAAAAGGGGAGAGTTTCTATTGGTTTTATTATTTGTGGCCTTTTTTGCTATGTGCAGCGGATGGATATGACATTGTATGGTATTTTTGAAGCAAATAGGGATGTGAAGTTCCCCCTACAACTCACCATCTCTACATTATGATGTTAATTTGAGAATTCTGTTGAGATTGGTGTTGGGTGCCATTGGCATAACATGAGGTTTTTGGTTTCTTTTGGTAACTTTTAAAAAGGGGTACACATATTTATTCAAAGCATGTAGAATAGATGGATTTTTCCATATGTTGTGGTTATTTTCGGTGCCTGGGAAGGTCAAAAGTATAGATACTAAATGGATTGTTGAAAATATGCTATAAACTTTCAAGCCAAAATGTAATTGATAGGTGTAAATCTAGATCTTATAACCTTTGACCAGCATACTCCTTTTGTGTGTGCCCATGAAAGATTTGGAGAAGGATATGAGCACCTGTCAAAGTAAAAAGAAGAGAGGGATTTTGTTGGATATCATATTTGCAACTACCCTTATAGATATGTATGTAAAATGTGGAATATAAAGAAAGAAAAATCTAATGAAGCTGTTTGTTTGAATGCCCCAATGAGACATGGTTGCTTAGGGGTGGACCTTGACCAAGTAAACTTCATTTTTGTTTTATCGGGTGACTAGTAGGGTCTGAAAATGAGGGTTGTAACACATCATTGATGTGGTAATCTCATAAATCATACCATCCTTGGTCATTCCTTACTATCTTGAGGAAACTTTAAACTTTCTCTCGACGTGTCTTTCCAATGTGTAGTGGCTATGTGGAATTGTTATCTTGGTGTTTGTTGAGAACATGGAATGTGTAATTTTTGGTGGGGTGTGTAAACTGTTTGGTAGAATTCCCAAAGGAGTTTGACCGCTTAGTTGGAAGACAAACTCAAATGGAGTTATAAATAGGCCTAGGATCTCACAAGCATGCTAGAGGAATGGTTTTCTCACCTTGAACATGCATAATTTTTGTATTGATAGTTTCATTTTTTCTATGAAATTTTATTCCTAATGAAATTAAGGATAAGATTACAATTTAATTAAATAAATCCTAGTTTCAAATGAAAAAAACCTTTTCCTATGCAACCTATTTATTTATTTAACCATCAACCATACTTACTGACCATGACCTATTACATTGTAAAACCAAGGTGTAAAAACTAGATGTTCATGCCACTTGAATTGGCGAGATTGAGATGAGTCATCAACTAAACTACCCTTTTTTCTTCCTTGTAAAGTTAATAAAACGTGATTTTTGATGATTCACAAAACACCTCTCTGCGAACCCCGAAATGGGAAATTCGAGTTGTGACTATGTTCCTTGTCATGTGGAGTATTGTACCAAACCTTAGAACACCCTTGAATGACCATTCATGCATTTTTTTCACCCTCTAGAGAGCCCTATTAACCCTTTTTGCAGTTTGGGAAGCTATTGAAACTCAAAAGTTGGGTTTGGTTTTGGCTTTCCGTTTTGACCATGAGCGAAGAAATTCATATCGTCCTCCGCATAACTCTAGTATTTATTTATGAAAATTGTTTGCAACCATTATTTTTGATAAAAACACCTCACCGAGTTAGTTTTAGGAGGGTTTTTAGGCCTTGATCTCTAGGTGACCAAATCAAACTAATCCAATTATGACCGGTGGCTCTGGAAAGTATTTGACATTCCTAACTTGTTTGCAGGTTCAATTTTTGTCAACTTTGGTAGTGAATTCCCTATATATAGGAGAGCATATATGATTTATCTCATGGTGTGTTCACCCATCAAAAATCATTTTTTTGAACGTAACTTCATAGCCCTTGGGTTGAATTTGGACATTTTCGTAACTTGTAGGAAAATGTGAAAGAATGTCATGTCACCATATTCAAGTCAAATAATTGACAAAAAACTTGTAGGAACTTATAAATGATCTTAAGGAACTCTCTTTTGTGGCTTGTTTGAGGAATTTGATTATCAGAAAATTGTCTCTCTCTCTCTCTCTCTCTCTCTCTCTCTCCCCTCTAGTTAGGAAATGAAATGAAATGAATGTATATCTAACTCTCTCTGGTTGCATGTTAAGTATTATAATCATGTGAATGGAAAACTATGAAAACATGAATTATGCTAGATTTTGGGTAGATGTCATGTCAGCAATTTGTGTTGACCATGTGTTGGTTGCAGGTACCAAGATAAGGAAAAAGTGAAGTGTTGTTGGTGTTTGCATAATAACATGTGATTTTGAAAACATTGTATTTGTATATGATATATCAACATTATTTCTATGAATAGAATTTTCGTTCTTTGTTTTGTGATGAATACAACATTGTTATCCTATTGGGAAAGTGTGTTATTTTTGTACTTAGTTTCTCTTTTATATGTTGACTAAATTCCTACTTGGTTGTACTTTTATATGTTGGTTAGGTAAATTAATTTTTTTGTACCTTGTTGCTATGAAAATTTATGTAAAAAGAAACCTATTGATAGTATTTGAATCATTAGAGGAGGGTGAATTTTGAAATCTTGTTATTTAAAGCTAATTATACCATGGTAATTTTGGATGTTGATTGTACTAGTAAATTGGATAGTAATAAATTGAGAATGGCATATGTTATCTATTTTCTAGTGATGTGTTGACTTAGGTAACTCTCCTAGTCCACTAAGAAAATAACAACTTGTAGTAACATGCTTTCTTTTGGATGAGAAGAAATAATAAAACTTATAGCTTGAAATATTAATCCTTTCCATAAGGAATGATCCACTTGAGCTTACCTCATGCTTTATTTCCCTAGTGGAATTGAACTTGGTTAAATTTTAACCATGTCATTCCATTACGTTATTGATAATAGGTTCTACCGTATATCAATAAAATGGGTTTCACGTGTCTTCATGACTACCTTGGGGTAGGGAAACTTGTACCTTGTCCATCCTTAGTATATGGTCCATAAGAATTATTGTTCTCTTCCCTCGTGGGCAAAACTATTGCTTTCACAAGTATTGAACTAGAGACTTGTTAATGGAGCCAAACTCACATTGTGAATGAACCCCATTGTGACATTCCTAAGCCTTACGGTTAAAACATATGTCCCCTTAGTAGGTAATAATGGAATACCCTGGGCTTTTACAAAGGTCTTGTGAGTTAAGGATATTGCACTCTAGTTTGATTTGTAGTAGGGAGTATAACCCTTTGTTGTAAATGGAAATATATTGAGACCTAGGACCACTTAAGAAGTTTAATTGTGGCTGAAACCTATTTTTCACTCATAGCTATTGATAATGGATTTCTTAAGATGATGGTTTGGAATTAAATTAGAATTTGAGACTCATTCCTTAAACTCAATACAAACCTCTTTTACGTACTACACGAACAATGCAAACTAAGTATTTAAATTTTGTAGATAATTGTAATAATTTGAAAGTGGTTAGAGTGTATCCTTAGTGTTTAAGCATTATTATGAATGAGGAACATGAAATCTACCTACCCTTAGATCTATTAACCTTCCTTTTACTTCATGTAAATATCCCTTTTTGCAATGAAGGTAAAGTAAAAACCAAGTACACATGATTCTTAGAAACAAATCCTTAGGAAAAGTATTGATAGACTCATGTGTGTTTAAATATTCCTATTGACCATCAAGTTATATAAATTAATTTTGATAAGAGAAACGAGAAAAATCAAATGGAACTATTATAGGTAAAATGTTAAATGAAATAAAGAAAATGTAGTCTAGTTTTAAGAAGAATGAAAGTTTACATGTTAAGTGTTCTTCAAATAATTAAGGTCAAATAATGAAATAGGATTTTATTAAATATGTAGCTATAAAAATATTGTGTCATGGAAAGTTCCTATATGTAAGTTTATCCGGTTGGATCATTGATTTGTACTCTGTCTGTCAGTAAGTTTATCATGTGCATATGTTTTCTTCTTGTTGGGGTGAGGTTTCATCATTGATTATTGGAGGAATAAGGTGTAGCTAATGAAGGGAGGAATAAGGGGAAGTATGTGTTTTGTTTTTATGGAAACAAAGGATTTCATGGCTAGTGTTAGTGGAGGGATAAGTTTGTGTTACAATGGAGGGATAAGGGGCCTATCGAAGTTGATGTGGTGTGCATGCTTTAGAGTCTAGACACAAAATCATGCACTTTGGGTAATTATTTAGTCTCGATCACATACTACTATTTACATGATTCCTAAGTATAAAAAGTAATGATTAACCAAAGTATATGTCCACCTTTCTTTGCTTTATGCTTCTACTTTCGACTTCCACTCTTTCTTACTCGGTCTATCTTTTTACCTTTCAGCATTTGTCATTTTGGACACTAGCGTCCCAGCCATGACACCAGCGCATTTAGGTACCCCTGTCCCCTCTAGGTGCCCTTGTCCTCTTTACACTTTGGTCACACTTTTTGGGTCCTTTATAGCCATTTGAGAATCTTATATTTTTGGTAGTCAGTGTTTTAGAGGTTAATTACAAAATTCAATTGAAGGAATCATATAAATATAAAGTTATGTGATCATAATAAAAGACCAAACAATAAGCACTACTTATCGCCACCTAAGGTTTCATCCATCAAGGCATCTAGAGTTCCATTTTCATCCATCTAGCTCCATCACAAGGGACAAAGGTTGGTTCTTCTACATCACACTTCATGGAGGAGAGTCTATTTTTTCCATGAACACATTACTTACATTATACATATAGCTACTTTCTCACTACTCACAAAGTGTGACACACATAAAAGCAACCTAGGGAATAATTTTGTGACATAGTCTAACAACATCCGCAAATCATCAAAGTCTCTTCTAACCCTCTTTGCAATTAGGTTTCATTTATTCATTGCTTAGTTTCTTAGGTATTATTTCAAGATTTCATTTTTCATTTATTTATTGCTATAATAGCATCAAATTAGACTATTATTGTACATTTTAGTATAATAATTTTGGTGAACCCGACTAATCAAACCCTTCCTTTTGAGTATGTCTTCTCCTTATCAAGTCATGGATCAATCATCGTATCCTTCTTTCACACCCACTAAGGTTTCAGGAATAGTTACTACCATTTCTAATTCCATGAAATTTTTCACTCAACACCCTCCTCACTTTATTATGCCTCAGATTGATCCCTCCATCAATGTGGTAACTACTCTTTGCACTTATTCTCCTAAAGCTCTACCCATTTCTATCCCACCTCCTAGCACTCCTTTGGCTCCTCCTACTTCTTCTAAGGGCTATGATATCATTAAACAACTTAAAAATACACCATCCAAAATATATCTCTATAACTTGTGAAATGCACCAAATTATTGTCAAACATTAGAGGTTACCATTTGTTCTATTCATATAGAAAGTGATAATTTGTGGTAGCCTTTACACATCTCATTCAGTCTCTCAAAAAATTTCCACATGCTATATCATTCACCAATGATGACATATCTCCATTTTCTAAAGATAATCCATGTGTGCCTTTTCTTATTATAGTTGTCATCAACACCACTTGCATTAAACGTGTGCTTATTGATAATGGGTCAATATTCACCCTATGTGCTCATTCCCTTATCAAAAAATTAGATATTAATGATAACCTAATTTCTAAGAATTCTACTCTTATTTGGGGTTATGACTCTACTACTCGCACATGTCTAGGGACTATTTCACTACATATTCAGGTCGGGCCTAATACCATCCTCACCTGCTTCTACATTATAGATGCATCATTACAATTCAACATGTTACTAGGTAGACCTTGGATTTAAGAAATGCAAGCAATCCCATCTATTGTACATCAATGTGTCAAATTCTTGCATGATGGATATGAGCATATGATTACTACAGATCCTGAACCCTTCAAATTTTGTCACATAGACCCTATTATTGCTATGCCCATCCCTCCTACACAACTCATTCCATATAGTAGTATTGATACATATGACGTTGGTCAGTCTAGTGCTTCACAACCTTCTTCTACCACTCAAAGCACTCCAGTTATTTCTACTCACACTACTGCCATCATTTCACCCATAGTGTCTACTTCTACACAAGCTACTAATCATCCCACGACGATCCTATTACATCTAGTACACCACCTACCAACATACTTGATATTGTGATACAACAAGATAATGCAAACACATAATTCTAACGATTCAAACGACAACGTTGACCATGTCGAACTTGCTGACAAAGTATTAGGAAAATTCAACTTCACTCCTATTGAGGTAGATGAATCCTATTTCAATGACACCTTCATGGCTGATGGCCCTGGTGAATACAAATTCAAGACCCTCCCTCTACTAATGTTATGGTACTCTATCAGGGGTCTATCCATACTTTAGATGTTATTTCACCCTCTTCGAACAATCATCCTACACCACCTCCTTTCACATGCACACTTTTCATCAATAAATATTATTGGCATCATATTCCAATGGATCATACTTGTTCTGATACTATTTACACATATGATGGATTATCTAGGCTTGGATTGATGCTTAATGATATCTTACCACCTCCTCATTCACCCCATCTTTATCACGGTTATTTTCACATCACAATTGCCTATGGTCTTTGTGTCTTCCATTTAGCAGTCTTCGTTGCATGTAGTTCTTGTGCTTCTCCATTGACACTCGGCCAATATTGGCTTGACTATATTGGAGGCACTATAGACTCCAATCACACTTATCTTACTTTTCTATCAATAGTGATTCATCTCCTAGATATTCCCAAAATCTTACTCGTTGGTATGCACATGGGTGTCCACCAACACCATTCATTGATGAGGAATATGAAATGACCATATACACCTTGCATCACAATGGATATTTATATGATCCTCCACAGAGTATTTCCTATCAAATCTCTCGATGCTGCCCTAAATTGCCTTTGATCCGGACAATGATGATCTTCTAGAAAATGGCACTTGATCTTCCTTATCAATTCACACTTGGGGGGAATTATGTTTACTCCCTAACATTAACACATGTTTTACATTCACATTATTACACACCTAACTTCTCGCATATACATCTTCATACACACGCTAGCATCGTCACTACCCGATGACACACTCTTGTGCTTTGGTTCACACTTGACTATTGAGGGCATCCTATACACATGAACCTCACACACTACACAATAGACACTACACATTTCTCATCTTCTCCCATCATACATGTCCTACATCACGTGTTATACATTTTATACATTATGGATAATTTCCTCATCACCACATATATTCACCGATCAACTAAAATAGGAAATTATATCTATCTATCTAAGTTAATCTAAACAAGTACAACAATGTAATGACTGATATGAACTAAAATATGAATGATAAATAATTTTATTTTATATTTAAATGAAATAAAATAATTGAAATGGGAGGGAAAAAGGTACTAACCTGAAAATGACTTACCTCACTGTGCTTCAGGACTGAACAAGATGATGTGCGGAGGAAACATAGTATTATGGTACAACCCAGAAAATTATATCATATGAATATTTTTTTAGACTGGGGCACCTGGAAGAGGATCAGGGTGTCTGTGGCTGCCCTAGTCTATAGTATGGGCACTCTGGTTTACAAAATAACCCAGGACCTAAATCTAGAAGTGTCACTAGATCTTTGCAATGTATCGATCTTTGTCGCGTGATTTTCATAAAAACTTTGTTGATGATGTTGTAAACCTGCAATGAAGATTCACTTGTAAAACCCCATACAAAGCATCAAACCCCTAAAAATAAAGATGCATATGAAGGGGTCAGACTATCCTTAGTGGCCACAAAGGTGGACTTACAACTAAGCACTGCACTACATCTCATACCTAATGTAGTTCTATGTGATTTGTGTGTACAATTGTGTGTACCTAGTGTGCCCTAATGTCAATGATTTACAAATAATAGAAAATAGCTAAATGTAATGCAAAATGGTGGATGGAATAGAATAAAATTCCCTTTCCTATGTAGTGTGTGTGATACAATGACTCCCAAATGCGTCTCTTGCCTTAGTAGATAATTAGCCCTTAATACTATATAGTCTTCCCATAAGATAGTATGCTATGTTTATATAGGGATCTCTTGCTCAAATTTTGACACTAATGACCCAACATGCCGACTAGTACCTAGGGGAATGAGAGGGAAAATTATAAAGACCGACCTTGAAACTCTAAATTAGACCCAATTGCTACGGGGACCAGGGTGCCTAAAATTAAGGACCGGGTGCCCATGGGTGCCCTAATCCTACCCTAGGCACCCTATTCAAGGAATAGAGATGGAAAATGACCAAATAATGACACCTAATACTCCCTAAGAGATGACCAGAACTGTGTAAATAAATAACTATGCAAGACAAATGACGACGAAGAATAACTACCGATAACCGAACTAGGGGACAGGTCATTAGTGAGTAATTTTATTACATGAGATCCATATATAAAAAAACATACTTGGTGGTATAAATGTAATAGTAAGTGCATGATTTTATGACTACATTTACAATAAACTACTTTTAATGCATTGCACTCACTACCATATGACACACTCTAGTCTCATGGTCCATACTAGACTATTGAGGGTATACATCATAAATGGACCTTATCACACTCATACATTCAGCCATTTAATCTCTTTCTCATGCAACATTCCTAGAATAGTGATATGCGCTATATGATACATCATCACTTCCTCTAACATCATCTAGTGATATATGTTTTAGGCTACATCATCACTCCCCCTATAATCATTTAGGCATATATGTCATAGGATAAATAATCACTTCTTCTAGCATCCTTTAGTGATATACGCTATATGCTACATCATCACTTTCGCTTGCATCATTTATTGATATATGTCATAGGCTAAATCATACTTCTCCTACTCACCTTGTGATATATGTTTTAGACTAAATCATTACGCATTCTCACATCTCATCTCTATGTCACATATCATCACTACACATTCATCACACATGTTACACACAACCCATAGTTTGACCACTTCTTGATGACGCATTCTCATTTACGATTCATTCTTAACTACGAGGGGGCATAAAAATGAACCTCACTGCATACAATACCATTCACTCTGGGGGCACATGGCTCCTATCATTCACTCTGCATTCCATTCCATCCATCCACATCATATTACATATCTTGGTTGCACTTATTTTTACTTGCTTATGCTTTTAAATGTTCATCTTATTACAAATGCTAGATATATATCTTGTATTTCATTATATTTATCATACACACATGCACGCTCACTTACCTTCTAGTTGTGATTACAGATTATATAGATCCATTACAAGCAACATGGATGTTTGGCAAGGTACCTAGTACTAGTCCCATAGTGGCTCTGGGGCATCCACTTTTGTAAACTAAAGGTGCTATTTTTTCATAACATACTATTTTACCATCTTATACACACTTTGAAATACTATTTATCTTTCTAACAAACTAACGGGTGCTTCATGTGCAACATGTTTTTATAGGATTACTTACCACCATGGTTATCTATTATATTATTTGTACTTTCTTGTCACCTTTGTATGCCTTTCTTTGTGGGATTTTACTTTTGTATTAGGTGCACACTTGTATGATTTTGGCTTCATCGTCCTTGATTGTCTTGTGACACCGTGAGTGGTTTCCCATGTTTGAAACCTTCTTTTCACAGTCTACATTGTATTTTTGTGTGATGTAGCTTACACATTGTTTTCTTAACTTACACTTCTTCTTATACATGCATGTTTGTCTTTTTATACAAACACTTGTCTCCTGACCACTTATTTACATGTGCCTTGGTTTCTTCTAAGCAAATTCCCCTACAGGGGTAGAGTTACAACATCATAGTCGGTCCTCTTTTGGGCCGCATCCTCCTTTAGCGACATCGCATGCACCCTCAAAGAGGGATGACATCATTTGGGTGAACTAGTCACCCCATACAAAGTATACACAACACAATACCAGTATACCACATTTTTCGGTTTCAAAAAGGGATAAAAATCAGACTTGGGTCCTTATTATGGTGATGCCTTTCCTAAAGCACCTATAACCAGGGGAAGTTACACAATGATTGGGTTCAACATAGTCTACAGAACTCTACACATTGGATTTTATAGGGAAGATTGTCCTTAGCATTTGTATTTGTACACATCATCTATAATGGTGTTTTATTCAGGATAAGTTAAAGGTTAAAGGATAACACAAAAATTCCTCTCTATACTAATTTTGTTGTGACGTCGAATCTCCCAACAAACCAGAGACGATCTAAGAGATCTCTAGAGTTTCAGGAAGTGGTTAAAGGTTGGATGAAAAAATAGACAAATTATCCCCATACTTATTCCATTACATTGGCATGAGATCACCCAAAAAATCATGCACATCGACATCATCTACATGATCCTTTCTACACTCCTTCCTCATCATGGATCAGGTACACATGTTCCTTTTTCACATTTTTAGCATTTTCTTTTATACATATACATGCGTATTTGACTACTTGATCGTCTTCTCTTTTGCAGGTCCATCTATATGGGAAGCAAGAAATCAACACCACTCGACACCACGCACACCAAAACTAGCAACATGTACATCACACACATCAATATCTACACATGTTTTTTGCCCTAGGTTCACTTGTGTCACCTTTTAAAATTTTTAGCATCTTTAGTCTCCACACCATATTTTTATCACTCCACACTTTTTCTAGTCCCTCGACACACTTTTTACATTAATCTACATAGATATCAGGTATGCATCTCTATCTACTTTATGTTACTGAGCATTCTTCTCACCAACATAAAGTGGGGGAAAATGTAGACACAAAATCATGCACTTTGGGTAATTATCTAGTCTCGATCACATACTACTATTTACATGATTCTTAAGTACAAAAAGTAATGATTAACCCATGTATTTGGCCACCTTTCTTTGCTTTATGCTTTTACTTTTAGTCTTACACTCTTGTTTTCTTAGTCTATCTTTTCACCTTTTGGCATTTGTCATTCTAGACACCAACGCTCGCCTAAGACGTCAACGCCAGTGCCCCTATCCCCTCTAGGTGCCCTTGTCCTCTTTACACTTTGGTCACACTTTTGGGTCCTTTATAGCAATTTAAGCCTCTTATCTTTTTGGTAGTTGGCCTTTTCGGGTTAATTACGAAATTAATGAAGGAATCATATAAATATAAATTTATATGATCATAATAAAAGGCCAATCACTAAGCACTACTTATCACCACCTAAGGTTCCATCCATCAAGGCATCTAGAGCTCCATGCACACATTATTTACATTCTACATCTAGCTACTTGTTTGCTACTCAAAAATTTTGACACACACAAGAGTAACCTAGGGCACAATTCCATACACACACACACACAAAATTACATCGGGTTTGAGATGTACTACATCACTCAAGTAGTAATTCCATCATTGTTATAGCTGAGAATAATCCAACCCCTTATTTTCAATCTTTATTTTTTAGGATTTGATGTCTATTTGAGGGTTTTGCAGGTGCTTTCTTCATTGCAGGTTTATAATGAGCTCGACGATCTCACAGTGACCTTGGGGCGATCAAATATGGATAAGTGTGAACCTATTGCAACACCTCAGAGGAGGTTTTCGAGCATTCACGCAGACCAGACACCCGAGAATCAAGACCGAGGGCCCTGTGCACCCCAGTCCATCCAAATCACTTAGATCTACACTTTTACAGATGATCTTTGTGGGATTGTATTCCATTCTGTTCACCAGTCTCCACTACAACACAAGACAACAACCTCTAAAAATCATCTAAGACTCTTTGACCCTCTTTGCAATTAGGGTTTCAGTTATTCATTTCTTAGTTGTTTGGGTATTATTTCAGTATTTCATTGTTCATTTATTTAGTGCTACAATAACATCAGATTAGGATACTATTTTACATTTTAGCTTAATCATGGAGGAACTAAAGGCTAGCCATGATTCCTTCTTGGAGTGATAAGGGGTAGTTACAATGATGACCTCTCCCCATTGTAAGCCTCTTAGGTAGGCTTGGAAATGTGTTTCATCTAACCTTGTGATGCCAATCACTTCTCATCTTTTTATACACGTGGGTGCATGTTGGTATAAATGCATTATGTGATGCGAGTTATCACAAGTTATCCTATGTAATGTTGTGTATTAAGTAATAAAAGATTAAAAATATAGTATTTTTATTGTTGTTTTTGTATGTTAAAATTGTGGGCGTTACATAACCCCAAATGGTTCATGACCAAGAGAGGTATGAAATTAATTAAATGTTTTATTCCTCCACCGATAAACAGATTAGAGTTGTAATATTAAGTGGGAAATTGTTTAGTTAAAAATGAGCTAAAGGATTATAATGTGGTGGATTCCCATATCGGATCGGAAAATTTTTAAATTTAATATGTAAGAGTCGACTTGGAACACCCACCTCGACATAAATCAAGGTGATATATTTGAGATCAAACACATGAAAAAATAGAGAATTTTAAATGCATGCGAGCTATTTGTGTGAATAGTTTGATAATACATGAGGTGAATGGTGTGAAGACTCATCTCTACCCATGAGAAAATGTATAAGACATTTTTATAATTCCTCTGGATGGTGTCACTATTGTGGATTCATGAAATAGTGGGAGTGCTAGGTGAAATACAAATTCTCAATAAAGATAAGTGATATTTCAGTGGGTTTTTTACTGAAAGGTTTTCCCACTTAAATCTTGTGTCTTGTGTTTATTTACTTTCATGTTCATGCACTAAATCTAATATCTAATTAATTCTATGATGTAATATACTATAATCTGGATGTTTAATCGTAAACTATAAGCCTTGGTTGTTTATTTTTGTGGGTATATAAATCTGTGTTATTATTTATCATCGTGTTTCCTAACATGGTATTAGAGATGGTGTTTATGCTTGTACATGCTAGTTATGGTTATTTGTGATTTGTAGGTGCAAATAATGTTGTAAATTTGAAGTACTTGGAAAATTTCAATATCCGTGAAACCCTAACCAGTGTTGCATGCAACTTTTTAGTCCTACAAGGTGCATAAATCTAGTTTGATGTGAAATAAGATAAATGCAGAGTGCTTGGATGCTTTAAATTACTATGGATGATCAAAACCTAGGTTATTATTGACTCTACATGGTTATATCTATTTTTTATTCATCCACAACCTTCCTCTATTTTTTCAAGAATTTTGCGGCTTTTCACCTTACTTCGCAACTTCCTTAGTCTTTTTCAACATTTATAAGGTTTTCATAGATTATTTGCATGCTATGCAGCCTCCCTTAGTATTTTATAACATTTTTGTGTTTTTCTTAGGTTTTTTAGTGTTTCTCGACATTTCTAGTTGTTGTGTGGCTTAGTTGAATTTTTGCAACTTATTTGACTATTTTGTGACATTTCTCTATGTTGCACACCTTTTAAAATGTTGTACCTGATATTTCTTTGTTTAGTGACTCTCACATTGTTGTGTGGATTTTTAAGTATTGCACAAGCTTTTTCTTTGTCTTGTATTTCTCTCGCTGCTACATGGATTTTTTTAGTATTACATGGTATTTTAAGTGATTGTATTTCTCTTTCTATATTTCACAACATTCCGCCTTATTGCACAAATTTTTCCTTATTCCATGGTATTTTCCTTGTCTCGTGGATTTTTTTCTCGTGTTCCACATAATTCCTCTATCTTGTAGACTATTTTATTTATTTCACATGATTTCCTTTGTCTCATGGATTGCTTTCTTTTTCCATAGACTTCCTCTGTCTCTCGGACTATTTTATTTGTTCCATATATTTTCTTGGTCTCATGGATTATTTCATTTGTTTCACTGAGACTTCCTTTGTCACGTTGTTGGTGTTCTTTATTCTTCAGATCAAATATACTATCAGCTCTATACAAATATATTGTCAACTCTAGACCAAATATATTGTCCTCCGCTCTGGACCAAATATGCTGCTAACTTCAAACCAAATATATTGTTAAATCTTGCACAACAATTTGCCAAGTTTTTTTAACAAAATGGATATTTCTTCTAATTTCTCCATGGATAAATCTCAGTTGTTAAATAGTACTAACTATAATATTTAGAGAGTTAGGATTAAACCCATATTTATGGAAATAAAGCTTTGGGATTTAGTAAGTGGTGTTGAAAAATGACCAACTGGGAGACAAGCTAACCTTTAAAGCTTGAGTATTTTCTCCTTAAAATCCTAAGAGGGAATGTCTATTTTATTACAAATTATCAAATATGAATTATTGTTGCATATAAGACACATGGAATCTCCAGTTGATGCATGAATACAATTGCAAATTATGCATGAAGGTAGTCACCTTTCTAAGATAATAAAACTAATCATGGAACTGTTTACAACTCCAATGAAAGGAGATGAAAAGATAGTCAATTATCTAGCTAATATTAAGGCTCAATTAGATGGTTGTAATTGTGAATTATTTCAAGATAAGTTATTATATTTTATCATTCAGATTAATATTTATGATTAATTTGTTAGAATTTGAGGATTCTAATTAATACGGATTTAATCAACTTACATATTATATAATGTTACGATAAATATTTAAATAAAAATTACATCATAACACAAGTAAATAAAGAAATACTTGCAGGAAATAAATAACATAGGTGACACATCATTTATAGTGGAAAACCCTAATAGGGTAAAAACCACTTTGAAAATAACCTTTTACTTGAGAGAACTTATTTTATATCCTCCTCCTTTGAAACCTTATTTACCAAAGGTAAAACCAAATCACTTGATTTGCACACCTTTGATATATTTCCGAATATATCAAATGAGGACCTAAAGTCAATTTTATATAAGGTGATCGGGTATGTCTCCCGACCCACCTTTTCAACCTAAAATGGTTGACACATACACCTAGGTTTATAATATTTAATATTAGAAATATAATCATTTCATGATATTAAAAATTTAACCTAAAGTATATACCTAGGTTAACATATTTAATAATAGAAATAGAAATATTTCATATTATTGAATATTAACCTATATATTAGTGATGGACCCATATACATTAAGGGTTGGCGGACCACTTAATCATTATGTTCCAACATAATTTAGAAATTATATCTCTATTTTAAATTCTAAATATCAAAATGAATATGATTTACTTAATTTAGATACCTTGTCTTCTCTACTCATTCAAGAAGAAAGAGTAATGGATAACTTTGACTCAAAAGATAATGCCTCTCAGAATTGTTCTCCCAAAATTAGAAATCATTTAAAAATAAGAATAACAACAATTCTAATCAACAATCAAACTTTAAATCTAAGTTCAAACCTAAGAATAATCAAAATTTTAAGGTCAAGTTTGATGGCACATGTACCAAATGTGGTAAATTTAGTCATAAAGCAATTGATTGTTATTCTAAAGTTAATAAGGTTCATAATAATGCTAAAAATAAGAACTTCAATAATAAAAATAAGAAGAATAAAAATCATAATCAATCTAAAAACCAAGTTAATAATGTTGAGCAAACTATTGCTCTTTATACTTTCCTGTTTAAGCCTCTAATGACAATGAATGGATTCTAGATAGTGGTGCATCTAGGCATATGAATTACATTCATGAATTTTTTTCTGATGTTGTAGAATGTCATGAGAATATATATCTAGGTGATAATTCTATCATTAGATCTGAATGTTGTGGTAATGTTAAGTTATAAAATGGAACTATTAACTAGCAATTGCATGCGAGCAATGCGATGTGAATGCCAAAAGGGATACGGTGGAAGAAAGATATGTGAAATAGAGAAGGAAAATAAGAAGCGGAGTTGTGTTGGTTAAGGTATTTGAAATGTAAGAAATATGAAGGAAGAGGGAGTGGAATAGAATGTAAATTTAGTGATTGGGGATGCGGAGTGAGAGAAAATAATTACGTTGATTGTTTAAAGGAAAGTATCAGAATATGAGTGAATGAAACAGGTAAGAAATCATAGAAAATGTAGTTGAAATGAAGAAATGTGTCATGCATAAAATAAAATTTGTTGGGGAAGAAGAGCAAGAAATTCCCATGATATGGATAAAAACCATAACATCTATAGAACATGGATGTAAAAGGGGATAAAAATTATGCAGATGAGGGAGAGTCTCTATAGTATGTTCCCTTCTATATCTATAGGTTTTTCATGCAAGCAATTATGGATAAAGAGATGTTGATTAGACTTGGCGTTGAGGGGAAAAGATTCAATACACATCAGAGTTTGGAGTTTCTCTCTAGCTATAAGGGTAATGATTAAGAGTTCCCTCATCAATATTCATGATGGTGTTATCCATCAACATGAATCGAGTCAAGGAATGTGATTGGATGGTATTTAATCTGATAGATAAGAGAAATACATGAATGGAAAGTTAGAAATAAGTTGCAATTTAAAAACCAATATGTCGCCCTATCTACCATCCCAACTTTTTTAAAATCCTACAAAATTCACATTTTTGTGCGAAGATGGGGTTTTTGGTATTTTAATGATATGTTCTTGTCCATGATGGTGAAGGAAGAATTTCTTGCACCTAGGACCCCTGACATGTCACTCTCTCTGCTCGTTCCACCCACCAATTCAGCCGACACCATATTTTTCTTGCTTTACATTTCCCCATGTCAGTTCTTCCATTTCTTGCATGTGAAGGGAAAATATCAGTCCATGCTTCATCAATTGTGAAATCACATGCATTCATTTCTTTGTCATTTTAGAGGTGGAGGTGTGTTCTACTAATGCAAATGCCTTTTGACATAATTAGTGGGAGAAATTACATAAGACAAAACATTATCTTCAATGAGAAGAAAACATCAAAATATACCATTAGGGAAAAAAGAAATAATAAATGTTAAATATGTTTACATCACACACAGATGTAAACTAGGAGGAATAAATATATAAATTCATACATAATGACCACATACTCATTTCGTCCCCTATAATGTAAAAATTATAGAATAAATATATGCATAATTAATTAATTATTTAAAAGGGTAATTTATTTCCTAAACTTGAAAATTAATGAATTATAAGAAAGGAGAGGCTGATGCTCATATCCAAACCACTTATATAATATTTAAAAAGAGTATTATTCAATCAACAATAGCCTTTTATTTGGCTCTGTTAATTCCCGATAAGAGAAGTTAACAAAAATTTCACCAAAAGTCATAAAACTTAGTTCACATGCATATAAATATTATCATAACATAGATTAATCGTTAAATATTCATGTTAAAATATGTATCAAAGAGTTATAGATATTCTTGTAGTTAGCCATTGATCTAATGATAAATTTAAGGTTCCAAAGTTTAGTATCATTTGGTAAGGGGTCTTTTATAAGATCTGATTATGCTTTGTTTCTTCACATAGACATAATGATAGCCTAGGTTGATTTTTTAAAAGTTTCTTCAGAGATTCGAGTCATTTTAACTCTAACTTGAGCTTGCGTATACTATATATAGAAATGATCATTGAAGATAGAAAGTAATACCCAACTAAACATGATTGTATTGTAAATGCACTTACCACGAAGTTGTGCATGTATCACTCATACTCATTATGTATGATCACACATTAAATGCCAAAAAGCATGTTGATTCTATGCCAGCAAGGATAATGATAGTCCACCTTAAAAATCCATTTGGAAAGATTAATAGTAACCACAACAACAATCAGATAAATAATAATCCCTTAAAAGGACATGAAATGGTATGATACATTTTGAGGGTCTATCATAATAAATAGATACTTACCAAAGATGGAATGAAGAGAAACAAAGAGTATCCACAAAGACAGCAGAGCTGGACGAAGGTTGTAGGTATACCCAAGTACCGAAGAAGGAAATAATATCCAAGAGGCACCAAACAAATGTATCCCTATATAATTTAGCAAGCAGTCCAACTAACATAATTAATGTCATAGTACCATTTAGTAGAATCCTTGCTCTTTGTGAAAGACAAATATGAGGCATAATTTGACAAAGTGTTGTTTACCCTAAACACTAGGGTTATGGAAATCCAAATAGACCCATACATCACCTGATATAACTCTATAAGTTTTCTACAAATTCAAGATAAGAATGATAGAGTGACATAAAAATAGTACATGATTTGGAGAAGCACGTTACATATATAAGGTATCCATTGTATAAGTGAAATTTGTTAAAACTTTTGACACCAAATTATGAATTTTAGAGATATATAACCACAACCTAGAAATTTTTACCTAAAATACCTATAGCAATCTAAATAGGAAGCATGTACAATGGTAATGCACCTATATTCATTTGGGTATGAGCAGTTCACTAGGATGATCACCCTCCCAATTTGATATGTTTTTTTTCCCTAGGCGTGATTCCTCGAGCCCTTTCCTAGGAGGCAGCTCAGAGATGAATCCTCCTCAACACCATATCCTTGACCCAATCCCAACCCACCTCAAAGCCATATCCATCAAACAATCCCGGCCGGGCACTGGAAATTAATAGGATGTAAGCCGTTTTTGTGATTTTAACCGTATTTTACAGGTGAAAACATTTATAATCCATAGACAATGAAAGGCTGAAATTTTCAAAACCGTAAATTTTTTAATTGGTTTATATAAGAACATTATATATATATATATATATATATATATATATATATATATATATATATATATATATGAACATATTATAGACATACCTATATAAATTCTTTGGAATTTATAGTCACATGATAGAGCTAAACCGTCAACAAATTTTGATTTGATAGACACACATAATTTGAAATTCTGCCTTGCTCCTAGCCCATACTTCACATTATATAATATCATATATAGACATGTACACTTTATAAATCCCCTCTAAAATTGGATTCACACACCTTACAATTCATTTATAACATACAATACAATATGGTTGTCTTTTTCAAAGCCAAATCGATGGGTTCGTATTTTATTTATAACTATTTCAGGTATACATATATTTATTTCATACGTCTATTATTGGAAGTCTCTTTCCTTTCATAACCATAGCCTAATGCAAACATAAAAGCAAAAAATTTTTCACAAACACACATACATAGACATTAAATCACCTGTGCATGCAAATACATGCTCTAATTCCTATAGACTACAAATAATCTCTTATGTCCCAAAAGCATGACTATTTACTTGGGCCTGACGACACACCAATGTGCAATACATCTTCCTCCAACCAAAGAATCATTTGTTTTTCATTTTACTGAGAGGATCTGTTTTTATTGAGGCATCACCCATCCGGATAGCACTTTGGACACTCCATCTTGAGGCACGTCCGTCACACACACACAAACTACATCCGCCACTTAAAAAAAAATCAATGGCTAACTATAAACCTCAATAAGCATAATCCATGTACTATGTTTTGATTGGACAAGTTTAAAACACATTGGGATCCACGAGACCACAACATAACATCCTTCGTTCTATTTTAATGACTGTCCAAGGAGCACTTTCAATCATTCATTTTCTGAAATATGTTAGCCCTAGAAAAGTAGCGTTCAAATGTAACACGCCTTCAGCGTAATAATGCTTATTTGTTCCTAACTTAAAGAAAAACCTTTAATCTTGTTCTCAATTAACTAGAGAAAACTGTAAAGTTGTGTTATTAAAAGATAAATGATATGTAAAGAATGAGCTTGGTAAGATTATTGTTGTTGGTTTTCAGAAGAATGGCTTGTATATCTTTGAAGGTTTTTTCCGATACTTGTATTTTTTTCTTCTTGTAAAATTGTTCAATTGTTGCATGGAAGGCTTAGGCATATGATTTTTTTTAAATGTCTCGTCTTAACCTTGTTGTAGGAATCCCTAAGTTGAAATTAGACCACGAATCTTGTGAAAGTTGTTTGCATGGTAAGAAACATGTTAAACCATTTCATAAAAATCATGAGTCTAATTCCTATAACTTGCTTGAGTTAATCCATAGTGATGTAAGAGGTCCTTTGGAATTTCCTTCTCTTGGTGGAGCCTTATATGTTAGTTTCATTGATGAATTTTCTAGAATGACTTGGTCTTATTACATTAAGAAAAAAATCTGAAGTTCTGTCTAAATTTCAAGAGTTTAAATCCTTAGTTGAAAAAATGGTTAATATGAAAATAAAGAGAATCATAAATTCATTTAGATTTGTAATTTTGAAAATAACCATGCCTAAGAAATGATTTAATGATCCTAAATCAATAATTTGTGGTATTTCATGATTTGACAATAATTTAGGATTTTTCATGAATTTCATATCTTGGAATGTTAGGGCTCACACATATATCTCTTGAAAGTATTCCGTTTAGTTAGACTACTAGCATTTTAGCTATTTGGATATCATTTATTTACATGAAATTAATTTTTTTGGTTTTTAACTTCAGAATATGCTAACTTGTATTGCTCTTGATTTTTCACATTTTCATACTCAACATATTGATGGCAAAGGTGGTGCTAGTATTTCCATTGCCCCAAAATTTTCTACCTTAATCACCTCCTTGGGCCAAGATCCTTCAAATTGGGTCGTGTGGGTGATTATGGCGATTAATAATATATTTTTGTATTCTTAATGTTTATGCTCCTAATGATGGCACAAAAAGAATAGTATTATGGAAATGGTTAGGTGATAAATTTCGTTTTGATTATTGATTGGTTTGGCCCGACTTTAATACGATTGAGCATCGATGAAAAATCAGTGCCCTCCTATGTGATGGTGTGTTGGCGAGCATGCGGTTTGGTATTACTTTAAAATCTGTTGGGGGATTTTCAATCCTTTTCTCCGATGGCGATAGGAATTTAAGTATCATTATTGGTATACTTGGACCAATCTTCAAGAAGGATTTGATCAGGTATTTAAAAGGCTAGATCGTGTACTTCTTTCTTAGTAGAAATTATTTGATTTTGACATGCAAGGCCTCTCCACTATTAAATTGTGGTCTCGATGTGATTTTTCTAAATCACGGTCGATCTCATTTAAGGTTATTTAGCATGGGGCCCCTCTAAAATTCATGTTAAATCATTTATTTCTTAATGTGTCTTTCTTAAGTCATGTGGGGCAGTCCCTCTTATTGATAAAATTTGGAGCATGACACCACGTTCTGTCATTTTCTTTCGGTTGAATTAAGTGGTGGGAAGTGGCGATTCAACGCACCACCCAATTCCTCTGCCAATTTGGTAAGCATGTTGTTTGGGTGTGTAAGTGAGAAGACTCTTCTCTACAAAAAGAATTTCGGAGGGTCTCTATACTTCTTGATTCCAATCCTTTTGACACCCTACTTCAATTACTGGGCTTTAACCATTCCTCATAAGCTCAAACTCATGGAATCTCACTTGGCCCGTGGCACTCAAATCTGGTCAAGGCTGTATTAGCTCAAGGTGGGAGACAAAGTGTCTAAACACTTCTTCAAATCCATCTATGTCAAACATGCTCGTCAAAAATTAAAGGCATTTAAGTGGCTCAGATTCGGCTCATTGATTTTCTTGATATCACTAATGCTTTTTATGGATCACTATCAGTTAGTTTTCAAAGCGTAAGAGGCTACCAATGAGAGAGATGTCACTTTGCACCAAGTGTATTGAAGTGGTACTTGTTAAGATCTCTTCCAATGATTGTGCTCATTGCAATGACTATTTTTATTTGGATGAGCTCTATATTGCTCTATCATGTCTTGTTGATGATAAATCTCTTGGATTTGGATGGATATCCATGTGAACTCTACAAATCCACTTCGTCTTTTATTCAAAAGTGCAGACTTGCTTCAAGTCTACAATTAAGTTCTCTAATCCAATTCTTTACGTATATTCATAAATAAAGGGAACATTAAGTTTATCCCAAAAGAAGATGATCCTGAGTTGATTACTCATCGACGGCCTATCACTTTGTTGAATGTTTCATACAAAATTCTTACTAAGGACTTGGCACTTCACATTTCTAATCTTTGCATAAGATTGTTCAACCCGGGAATATGGGATTTGTTAAAGGGTGTTATATTATGTATAATCTCATTGTAGTTTGGGAAGGAATGGAATGGGCTTGTTTGTCTCAAAGTTGATAACCTCTATTCATTTAAATTGACTTTGAAAAGGCTTATGATCTTATTGAATGGCTGTTTATTTTGGTCATGCTCATAGCCTTAGGATTTTGTGAATTCTTTACCATAATGTGCCGAAGTGTGTTTTCTAATGCTTTTGCTTGACTCGGTATCAATGGTAAATATTCCTTTGCAATTGGAATTTTCCACTCTATTAGACGGGGGTGCCCTCGACACCTTCTCTTTTATTCTAGCCACCGATGCCATTAGATATCTCATTGCTAAGTGGTCCAAAAAGGGCCGCATTCAAGGAATTGTTTTGCTAGATCCTACTCAGCTCATCAATGGGAAATTTTCTTATGATTATTTTCTTACCCTTCTTTGAAAGTGAGAATAATTTTGTAGAACCTTTTGATTGTCTTGAAATCTTTTGTATTACTTCAGGATCTAGCATTCGGATGGCTAAAGCTTGGGCTATCGGAAAAGTTATTGGCCTATGCCTAATCTGGTTGAAAGATTACCCCTTGAAGTGGATTGGGTGCGAGAGAACAATTTAAATTTTTGGGCATAAATTTTACCTTTTATAGTGATTTTGGTACTCTATAACATTATGTGATTGACAGAGTTGAGGAAAAATATCTTAGTGATCTTCCAAATCTCTCTCCTTAGCGAGGTAAATTTCAGTTTTGTGTACCAATATTCTTGTCACCACTCATGTTTACTACTCTTCTCCTTGGTGCCCATCTCGAGCTTCCTTTGCCAAACTTTCCAAGATGCTTTGGGATTACCTCAGTGTAAAATTTCTAGTTTAGTGGCTTTCATTGAGTCACTTGGGAGGTTTTTCTCCCCGTGATCAAGGTGGCATGGAAATGATTTATTTCTATACAAAAACATTTCCTTATGTTCTAAATGGGTTATGTGTTTCTCTCTGGTAATTAAGCTTTATAAATTCTTATTTTCCATTACATTGCTTGAGTTTCCCCATATGAAAAAAATGCTAGGCTAACATCGAGTTACATACCTTAATTATCAGCAAGACACTGTTAAGATTAATGACACATTTTTCACCAAGAGAATTTGGAAGGCCTTTGAATTTTTGAAGCCACTACTCCATTAGATTGGAGATGGATTTTACACTGGCTTTCCTTTAACTCCAAGAATATCGGTGGCCTCTCATTATAATAGAAGATAGTATCCCACTTGCTCAAAGTCCTAGCATCAAATCTCTCTATTTATCGAAAAATTGATCCACGCTATTTAATATTTGGTTTCCCATGATATCTTTGGATTTCCTAGCTTTGAGCTCAAGATGAGATTCAATATTGCCAATTCATACATTCTCGTCTATCAAAAATTCAAGAGTTGATGCCATATGTGATGCTATATAAACTAGGACTTAAACCTCTGGATGTGTGGTGGCGTGATTGGCGGTGGAATCATAACATAGTCTTTCTCCACTATAATGTTGGCACAATTTACCAGCTTTTGACTCCTATTTCGACTTCCATCTCCAAACTCAATGCTCGAAGGGTTTGCAATCTTCCCCGACTACTTGGCTTTGTTAGATTTCCTACACATGGAACTCGTTCTTTGTAACCTAAAGTCAATCATTTTTTATGGTGTCTTATTTATCAAGGTCTTCCTATGGGCGAGTGTCTTAGTCACATTGGCATTCCCAATCCTAAATGCCCCTTTTGTTTTCTCCCTAAGTCCTTTAAACACTTATTTTATTCTTGTTCATGTGCTCATACCATTTGGTCTTGGATTCATACATTATTTCAATCCTACTACCTTGAATATTTTGATTGGAGTATGGCATTGTTTGGAGACTCCAGTTCTTAGCTGACTTGTATTGATAAGTTGTAGCATTTTTTAGAGCTTGTATTCTCTTTCAGATTTGGAAAGCTCATAATTATGCTATATTCTAGAATGATCATTTGTTTTTGTATTTTCTACTAATGATAACTTGGTTATTTTGTCTATTGTGCGCACACATATACAAGCTCAAGTAGAAAAATTTTCTCGGAGTTTTCCCATCGAAGGAATTGATGGGTCTTTGAAGGAGTGATCCTTGTATGATGATTCGAGTCCCCTCTTGACCCTTTTCTTCTACCACCACAGCCATCTCCGCCATTCCAAGCACCATCGCAAGGGCCATGTCATTGAAGAAACTCCCAATCACCACTCCACCTCTCTCAAAGGTCTCCATTCAGCTCTTTCCTCTTCGAGTCCAGGCTAGAGTCCTCCTCCATGGGGGAAAATGGTGGGAGGTTCTCCATAGTTGGTATCTCCTCCACATGGTGTTCATAATTTTTCTTGTTCTTCACCTTTGGTTGGGGTATTATGGTACCCTTGCAAATCTAAATGCTTAATTAGGATGGCTTGAAAGTTAATCCTCCTTTGGATGAGCCAAGTGGAGATTTCATCCCTCCTTAGGATGATCCTCCTCCTCTGGAGCGGTGATATGTGCTTAATGTATTCTAGATTTGTGTAGTTCTAGTGTTTTCCCTCGTGGCATTCTCTGTTGGCCCTTTAGGCATTTTGTGTTGTCCTCATAGCTTTTTTGTGAGACTGTTTCACTTTGAATAGTGTATGTAAGTAAGAGAAAACATATAAGTTAAGGGTGAGGAGGAATACCTATGAGTGAAGGTGTAAGATAGAGTGTGCACATTTTGATTTCGATCCAATGCTAATTGTGAGAACTTCTTGTTATCCAAAATAAGCCCCTTGCTTATTTTTGGCTAACTTTCTTTCATTCCTTCCTCCTCGTGCCTCAGTCAAAATTTTCCACTTTTCAGGATCTCAAAATTATCTGGAAATGGCTTCATTAGATAGATAATTTTCTCACCTTTCTAAAAAGGTAAATTTTTCCTTCTAACTCCTTGTATTTTTCAAGTTATGGCTCGGCGGAGTTTTTGAGGGAAATTTTCCCTGGGAAGGTCCATGCAACCAATAGGAATGTGCCATGTGGTGGAAAAATGGTGGGTCAATGGAGGTAAGTTTAAATTTTTCCCAAGGAAGTGGTAGGGCGTAAAGGAAATTTTTTTCCCGCGGGCCCGCGGAGAAAGAAATGGCTTGAGGCCGCGCGAATGAGGAGGTGCCACGTGGCGGTAGAGGTTGGAACAATAGAGGTAAGTTAAGAAAAAATAGTAAAATGGTGCAATGAAAATTTTGGCCTAGGACCCCACACGAATGAGAGTGTGACACATGTCAGGCGAGTGGGAGTTGGAGGGGCGGAGTAATCCCGTAGGCCCGCCGAGGAGGAAATGGAAGTTTTGTTTTAGTGTGACACATGTCTTGTTCATGGTGGAGAGGAAATTTTTCCAAAGTGGTGGTAGTGCAAAGGAAAAATTTGGAGTGCATGCCCGTAGCTAATGGGATGGAGACATGTGTCCCGGAGCGGCGGGGCGCAGAGGGATTTTTGGATTTTTTCCAAAATTCAAAAAAGCGTAACATGGCTATTTGAACCCATGGACCAATAGGAATGTGCCACATGGAAGTAGAGTGGTGGGGTGTGGAACCTTTTGGGAAATTTTCCAAAATTCAAAAAGGGGAAATTTTTGGGTTTCAAACACGAGGACGATTTTTGCCCCAATTTTGCCCTAAATCTTTAGAGGGGCATATCTTTTGATCCGAGCTCCATTTTCTCGATTTTGGTGTCATTGGAAATATATTGAAGTCCTCTACACGATGGAATCTTAAATTTTGTTTTTGGTGGATTTTAGTGAGAGAAAATGAGAAAACACCTCGGCATGGGGAAAAGAGCGACCGACATTCAACCACCATTTTTAATGCAGTATGGATTTCATTCTTCTCCAGCATGGTTGAAAATCTTGGGGAATGAAATTTTAAGGTTACCCATGCCATTTTGATGGATTTGGTTGTGGTTGAATCATTCATTTAAATTTTCCCACGTTTCTCCTTCCGAACTCGGGTTTTCATTGTTAAAAGCTAGATTTGGCTCATTTGTAAAAGGCTGGACACATTTTTGTGATCTACAAGTTCCCTCCTTCACCCTGGAAAATGAATTTGTGGAATATCAAACCTTTTTTGAGGATTACAACATGTTTTTTATCCTTTTTGTTGTAATGCACCGTATTTAAAAATGGAAATGACAATGCAAGCTCTGTGAATGATTTTTCAATCCTTTCTTGTGTTGTTTCCTTCATTACGATCCTTCATTACATTTTACCAATTTGTGTATGATGTGTGTTGCATTTTTATAATCTGTGTCAATTTGTAGAAATAGATGTCCATCACTCCTTTGGTGTATCACCTTGTTAGTTTAGTTTTATCTTATTTTCTCTCTTCTATCCTTGTCTCCTTGGCATAATTAGAGTAGGATTTTGAGTTAAACCTCTGCAAATTTCATGCATACATTTGATCGGAAGAGTAGAGGAACCAGTCTTTAATCGGAGAGTTTTCCCCATTTTACAAGTCCCACACTTGGGAAAACATTCCATGTTGTGCAATTACACCTTTGGATGCCCATTATCAAACTAGAAATATGAGAAAACTTGTAGGGGTGTTGTGAATTTGAACTAACGGTTTTGGCACGCCTAGTGGGACCTTAGAGGTCTTCATATTTATTACAACAAAGTTGATGTGCATTTTTTGTAAGTTTCTTACTTAAAAAGAGCCCTGATTTGCACATCTGGCAACTCCAAAGAGATAAATCAATTGGTTTCAGCAGTCCAAGTCTGGAGATTCATTAGAAGGATCCAAACAAGGTCAAGGACCAGAGAAGAGGGATTGTCGAGTATCTACGTTATCCCGGGAAGAAGAGAGAGAGTAAGAAGAATTCAAAGGTCTCCATCTCCACCAAACATAACTCTATCAACTCCTCCACCCGGTAGACCTTTCACCCAATCAACAAGGGTTCTCAGGCCAATCAAAATGGCACAACACAACCCTTATGTCAACTTCACTAGTAGCTTGAGCCCACTTGCTCTCAATGCATAAAACCCAATTCCAGTGCAAAGATTGAATAACATCCTATACTTTCTTTGGGGAAAAGTAGACCACTCACTGGTGATCATGTCAAAGACATTACTAATGTTTGTGTAATCCATGAGATTTTTGAGATGTAAATTGCTATCAAATTGTTAGCATATTCATTCAAAGTGAGAGCCTTGCAATGGTTTAGGAGCCTTGAGGTAGGCTCTATCCAAAAGTGGAACCGATTGTGCATAGCTCTCCATGAGCGGTTTGGAGAAAAGGGAGATAATTTTTCTCTATTAGAACAATTGACAACTATCAAGAGAGCTCACAATGAGTAGCTAATAGACTTCAACTTTAGATTTCAAAGGACATGGGATAGAATCCGGTGGAGTGAAGGCCAACAATCGAAGGTGCTTTCTTATACTATCTCAAAGCTTTAAATTCTGATATTTCTATGTTAATCCAATTGTAGACACCAAATTCATGTCTTACGACCCCTTGTGACCCGCATCTCATCTCGCATGATATAATCTCATCACCTAAACCTTACACAATTATTTATTAATTGCCTTCTAATTGATAAATCCACATCACCCTACCTACCACCTCACTTTGCCACTTCATCATGACCTAGCCCTAACCCTAAAACTAACCTAATTAAGACCCATAACTTGGTCCACACCTACACCCATAACTAATGACCCCTTTCTCGCACCCAAAACTGACCTTCTAGTCACTTGACCGAGCCCGCAACTGATCTCTCGGGAGAAAAGCAGGGAAGGTGGGCTATTTTACTAAAAATAGCCTACTTTTTCCTTACCGATGCCGGTTCCTACTCGACCACCGTCGGTTACGCAACCGCCATCGGTTCCCTGTAAATGGGCTCCCCAAACCAAAACAACGGATCGGAATTTCATTTTTGGGATCAGTCGAAGGATTTCTGGATCAACAGAGAGCATTGGGAGCGAGAAACAGAGTCCAGATCTTCACTTGACCGAGCAGAGACGAGTGGAAATACCAGAAGTGTTTACAGCAAAGGAGATCAGCTTGCATCTTGGTCAAAACCAGTAAGTCACATCTTGCATGTCCTCTGTTATAACATTTCTTATGCTTCTTGAATCTCAGTCCTCCTAAATCCGTTTCTGAATCCACTACCCAACGTGCCATTGCATCTAACTGTCATTCTTTTACCCCTCATCATCTCATTTCCTAATATCATCCATAAACCAGCCTTACAAACACCATAGCTACCAAGAAGATCCTAGAACCCACCGGTATCGGTTATCAGTAACCAGCATCGGTTATCAGTAACCGGCATCGGTTCCTCTGATCAAAACCAGAAAACCAACCTTTCCCCTACCCAGTTCAATGAAACAACTTAATTGATATCTTACAGTATTTTGTGTTAATTCATATTAGCAGGGGAACTGACCACCTTCGAAAGGAAGTTTTATATTTCCTGGGCCCAAGGCAGTTCCCTCATTTATTGTCTAATTAAAATCTTGTGGTCTTGTGTTCTTATTTGCAGGTAGTCCTTCCAAGACAAAAAGGAGTTCTTCGCAGTCAGCCTGATCTTTCTCTACGGTACGCGCACACCATCTCGACATTCTACAGGTATTCCTCCTAGCCCCTAACCTTATCTGTTTCTAAAAGGAACGAAACATTTCCGAGTGAAACATTTTGGCACGCCCGGTGGGACCCATTTTGGGTTTCTGTTTCTCTTGCTTATTTTCATTTTAGGAAGCATACTTGCTGTTGCTGCTTTTGTTATATATTTCGTAAAGAATTTGTCTTGCTTTCCTAGTTTCGCATTAGTGAAAGTCATCTCTCTTGCTTCATCAAACATAATTTTCGATTTGGGTTTAAAACACGTGCATTGCATTCCTGCTTGTTGTTTTTCAATTCTAGTGAACGTAGATTAAGTAACAGGTCGTACACGTGGGGGTGATATCCATGGTATTGACAAGAAATTAATCTTACATTCACTGCACAACACATACCAAATCACTTCACAATTAACACAATAGCTCAAACATCCCCCCTTTTCCGCGGTATTCCTCCGCCCGATTGAGGTAACCTTATAAGCCAAAACAACTTGACATTTCCCCTAAGTCTCTTGTTTAGGATTCCGACATCATTCTACGTCTAAAGGCATAAGCCCACGATAATTAAAATTAACCCTAGGGTTAGTCTCTGGATTTGCGTGTGCATCTTGCTTGTTTGTAGTTCTATTTTCTTTCTCATACCCTGTCTTCTGTGATCAATAATTGGACAAGTATACTAAACGTTGTTAAAAATCAAATTAGCAGCCTTTTTATATCTTGTT